>JAQIXT010002416.1:0-10935 GCA_034700445.1 Stenotaenia linearis | reverse complement strand
ACAGGCCTAAGCGACAAGTTTTGGGCGGAATTGCTGAACACAACCGTATACATTCACAATCGATACCCAAAGAAGATTTTGGGATGGAAGACACCTTTTACACTTCGTTTTAATCGAGAACCTTCAGTAAAACACTTACGAGTAATTGGATCGGTCTGCCATGTCCTTAAGCCTCAGCCAACAAGAGGAGGAAAACTGGAGCCGGTCAGCAGGCAAGGAATTCTAATCGGATACGCGCAAGTCACACGTGGATATTTAATTTGGGTCCCACAAATAAATGAGACGATTGAAAGCTCTAGCGTTCGATTTGACGAGTCTAGAGTAGGCGTTCAACATATTTATCATGATAAAATGAGCGGAAGCGGCGGTTTTCTCAACCCAAACGCGCGAAAGCGCGCTAAGAAGCGATTTGTCGTGCAGGGAAGCAGGCAGAGTACGGGTGAGGCACAGAGAAGCCGAACCTACGCGGAAGCACTGCAGGGAAGAAAACGCGCACAACCAGAATTTGCTCATTTTCACCGCAATTTGCAAGAAACGTCAAGCGATGACGACTTTGTGGATTTGAATCAGACGGAAGACATCGAGATGCAGGAAATGTCGACCGGAAGTCGACAAAATTCGCCGTTTTTCGCCGGAAATGACTCGTTTTTGCCGCTTGCACCCATGCCAACTGCGAATAAACCTGCTTTTCTCCAAATTCAGCCCAATACACCTGACCGACTTGCAGCTGGATCATCTAGAGTACCAGATCCAATACTACCTGATTCACCAGTGCCAGAGCCATCACCTATATTGCCAATCATTCGAACAGAAGGACGAGTGACACGTTTGCAATCCGGGGCAATTAAGAGAAAACAATTGATGTCGCCCGGAGTAAGCGAAGAAGAATGGCTGACTGGCACAGGAGACAGAGTAAAGGTTACCAAGACGCATGGTGATTTACAAAGAAAGACAATGAAACGAGTCAAATTTATGTATCGCCAGAAGAATGTCCGAAATACGGAATGGACGAGGGAACTTTGTAAGAATGGACCACGAATGCTTGTGAACTATCTTCATGGAGGTGTCCGACTTCGTTCACCTGGAGAATTGATCGATTATTGCGCTTTACGGAACGTCCCATATAGTATGGAAGATGTCGACTTTTCTGCGCGCAATAAATACCAAGGACCAATTTATATGAATCGACCACAAGGAGTAGAGGGTTTTAATTCAGATTCAACAGAGGAAGAAGAAGAAGTCCAAGTTCTTGACTACATACCAGAAGAAGTGGACATTCCTGATACAATTTTATTGGATTCCACTACTCCACAAGCAATTGATGATGAAGAAGAAGTCTTTTCACCAGTCGTTTCCCAAGGAATTCGAAACGCCATGAGAATTTTATCAGAAGATGATAAAACTGAAGTAGAAGACAATGGTGGCACATCCAATTACATGTATCAGGCCATGTTTTCTGAAATGGAATTTCACAACGTTGAGGCCGGAAATCCATACAATTATGATGATGCCATGCGTTGTAAGGATAAGGACGATTGGAATTCAGCGATTAACGACGAAATCGAGACTTTGAAGACAAGGGACGTTTTTGAGGAGGTACCGAGGCCCTCAAACAAGAAAATTTTAGGACATCGATGGGTGTTCGTACGCAAACGAGATTCGAGCGGAAAAGTCGTACGACATCGAGCCAGACTTGTTGCCCAGGGTTTTTCCCAACGTCCCGGCATAGATTTTTCCGAAACTTATATGCCGGTGATTTCATTTATATTAGTCCGAATCTTTTTCCTATGCCTCATCGTTATGAAATCTTGGATTGATTGTCATCTGGACGTTAAATGCGCGTACCTGTACGGAGACTTGGAAGAGGAACTTTATTTGACGCCTCCCAAGTCAATGGGTTACCAAGATGACACAGTTTGGAGATTAAAGAAGTCCTTATACGGCTTGTGCCAGTCCGGAAGGTGTTGGGGCGACAAGCTGGACATTGAAGTCCGCAAACTCGGCTTCATCCCATTCCTCTCCACAAGATGCGTCTACCGACTTCGAAAAGATGTCATCATATGCATATATGTTGATGACATATTAGTATTCGCCAAGGACAAAGAAGCGTTATCCGAGACCATTAAGAAAATCGAAAAGAAGTTTACCATTTCCAACTTAGGACCGACCAAAACGTTTTTAGGCGTCCAAGTTGAGCGTGAATCCGACGGAACTCTTTATTTTCATCAGCGGCCATACATTAATCGAATAAAGGAGTATTTGGACTGCATCCAGTTTTACAAGACATTCGAACCTATGAAGGTTGGCCTTGATTTGACAAAGATGGAGCAACAGCGAGAAACTACAAAGGATATTGACGTCTCCAAGAAGTTCCCGTACCGGAACGCGATCGGATGTTTACTTTATTTGGCGAGACATTCGAGACCCGACATTTTGTACTCGGTAAATTATTTAGCGAAATTTAATGAGAATCCCTCGATTGAAAATTGGCGCATGATTGAACATCTTGTCAATTATGTGATATCGACCGAGGACAAAGTGATCAAATATACGAAGACAAATGGATTAAATATTTACGGTTATTCCGACGCAAACTGGGCCAGTGATGGAATTGACCGGAAATCGACTTCCGGTTACCGTCAAATGGCCTAATTTGATACTTAGGCATAATTTGAGACAAAACTTCACCTCACACATAAAGCTTGCTATTTTTTGAAACTATGGACTGCCTAAAACTTATAATATGCTCAATAGATAGCGCAATGTCTAATCTTAATTATGAAATGCTCAATAGTAAGATATTAAGTCACTAGATGGAGTTACTCATCAGTAAACCAACTGTTGTTTTTGCTGGTAAAAAAAGCACCGCAAAACTTAACTTGGAAAACACATTTGGCGCTTGAATTGACATCTGAAACTGATTCAGCTTCACATCACAAGTATTTTACAGACATAACTACAATTGTAGATAATTATTTTCAAATGGAAAAAACTTATAACAACTTTTTTAAATTTACTACATTAGACAGGTAATTTGATACATAACTCTCGATTTGTAAACATGCCGGCCACCCGTCGAAAGAAGCAAGTTTACATGAAATATGACACTGGAAGAGTACGACAAGCAGTTGCTGAAATAAAGGAAGGCACTTTGACTGACAGAGAAGCATCTGAGAAGTATGGCATCGATAAAATGAAGTTGCATCGATTTGTACACAAAGTTCATCTAGGAAAAATTGGCAGTCCAACAGTTTTAGGGCATGATGAAGAGGAAATGATTAAATCAAAAATTATTTTAGCCAGTGAATGGGGATTTCCATTCACAGCACTGAAAATCAGACTGCTAACTAAAGGCTATCTTGACCAATGTGGAAAAACCACTAAGTTTTGTGAATAATTTGCCTGGAAATGACTGGTTAAGAGGATTTTTAAAACAAAATCATGATGACCTTACAATTCGACCTTACAATTGTCTTTGCAAACGAAATTAGACAGAGGTTGAATGCCCCCAAAGTTTTAAGAAGGGGTGAAATTGTGTTTGAAGAAAATTTTTCGGCGCCTTAGCCAATTATTTGTAATATTTTTTTTTAAAAACCTTTTTTGTGTATTAAATTACACTGTAGTGAAGTTTATTTAGTACTTGCACAACATTTTGGTTGAATTTTTATGGTTGTATCAAGTTGTACCTCCCCAATAGGATAATTTGATACACTGAGCTTTTTTTAAAAAAATGGTACTAATTGTTATTTCATCAAACTGAAATTTTAGGACATGAAACTACAGTATCTAACTGGAGTTTTCTATAAAAAACCATAACTTTTTATCCAATATTTTCAATTTTACACAACTTTGAAAAAAAAAATCGTATCAAATTAGGCCATTTGACGGTAACATGTTTTGAAAATAAAGATCCGAGGCATTTGTACTTTCTTCTAGTTATTTCTTACAAGTCTTAATTAAGTTGGACATTTGTCAAACGCTTGACCACATAATTGAACGCAGGTAGGATGTCCTCAAACAAAGAGAGGGTTATGACAAGGTGAACCCACACAGTAAGATTATAGGGTTAACGAATCAGAAGAAGAGCTTTACTGTTAATGGCCCTTACCCATTTGGCGCTGGTTTTTCTGCTGTTTTAAACTCAAGAAACTCAAGTTTACATTTCCAACTTCGCCATGCCTCGACAGCAATGAAGGAGAACTCGAAGGGGTTTGGGCAACATTTTTGAAATAATGCAAACACACAAAGTAAGAAGAACATTAGATTTTTCTTCACCTCCACCTTATATTCCTCTAACCGAAGAGCAGAAGGCAAAGGGATGGACTAAAACCGGATGGATCAGTAAAAAACCTCAAAGTAAGTATTACACATTTATTTTAACCTTACTTTTTTCTGAATATTTAAATTTTTTAACAGCAGAAGCTGAGATTGAGGTTTATAATGACCAAATAAAATTAGAAAGAAATGAAGATCATCCATTTCTCGTACCCAACAGTTTTCTTTTGTCACGAGACATTGAAACTGAAAACTGCTGTATTTGTGACGATTCATTTACCCGTGGGCTTCGGGTAAGTGTGACCAATTGTGGTCATTTATATTGCACAAATTGTTTAGCCAACAACAATCGGCATGGCTATGGAGTGGCTGAAGTGTGCCATTTGTAGAAAGGCACAACTCACCAGCGAACAGAAAACGTAAGAATTTTTTTCCCTCCTCCAATTTCTTTTAATTTAATTACTTTTTTTAGTTGTTATAATGTTGACGGGCAAACGAGCAAAAGGGTCGGTGACCAATTAGCCCTGTATTCAATTAAAGATATAGAAGATGTTAATCTTGGCGACATTGGGGACCAAACTTTTCTGGTACCAAACACCACAATTCTCTCAATGCTATTGCCAGGAAAAAATTGCTCTGTTTGCAACAGCAAAGAGTTCAACGTTGGAGCCCGTGTAAGCTTTACAAGTTGTCTGCATATTTTCTGCAGCTCTTGCTTGGGCAAACGCAGGCATTGTAAACGTGGGATTTACGATTGCCCCGAATGCGGCATTCCACAATTATCTCACCATCAAGAAAGGTAAAAAAAAATTATTTTTATTTATTTTTATTTATTGATTTCTTATTTTTCAGATGTTTCGATATGTCTAACAAAGCTGCGGATGAGGTGTCGGCACGTCAAGCGAGAGAGCTTGAACGATTTCGGTTCGAAGAAAGAGACGCGGACAGCATGTACGCGATTAGAATGTCATCATTCTTCGATGATGATGTTGATGTGATTCCCGAGTCTTCAGAGATCAGCAACAACGCCGAGCAGCAAGAGCTGTTAGATTCGCTTTAAACGAAAAGAAATACAAATTGTAACTTTTTTTTTCATGTAAAAATTTTTGATTTTATAGAAATAAAAATAGCTGGAGTTTAAACCAAACAGCTCTAAAAAACAGCATATTATACAAAGTGATAGTGGACATATATAGTTTTAGATTAAAAGCAATATGCTAGTTAGGTTAAATAGTTTTAGTCTGGGTTTTTATTTTAGATTAGCTGTTAAAGACTGCATTACTATGTGAAATAGCATAGTAGAGAGGGGCTTTTTACTCACACAATAGGAGCGACAAATAGATAAGATGTGATATGCAGATGGTGTCACATGGCCCTTGGTTTTTTACTTCTCTTCTTTTCTTTTACTACTCACATCATGACTTCTGTGCACAGACAACTATTTCCAGAAGATGAATACTACGAAGGTTAGTTTTATTTGTTTGAACTTTAAAATTTATTGGTCTAATGTGCTGTATTTACAGCTCATATTTTGCCCTACTCATTTTGTTTGAGTTGGGATACTAAAAAATTTTTACACCATTTGCTAAAGGCAACTACTAACTGGTGTCAGGGTTTCGGTTACAACTTGCAATCATATACATTGTAGTAAATGCTTGGTATGTTGGTTGACAGGAGGAAGACTCTCATGTCCACAGTGTAACATTAAGCAACTACATGATAATCTTGAATAGTAAGATCAATTTAAATAAACAAATATTTTGATTTTAAAATTTATATTTTATAGTTTTTATGGAGTAATAGAAGATGCAAATCGGGCAGAAATCATCCAGAGACTAGATGATGGAATTATTCACCAAAAAACAATAAGTAGTGATGTTGCCTGCTTATTACCCAACTCTTAGTATCTAAGTTGGGATATAAAAAAGCATTGTAGGCTTTGTTAAAAGGAGCTAACCATTGGCATGAGAATTTCGGCAATCAATTGTACTCATATTCATTGTTCAAAGTGCTTAGCCAAGCACGTTGCACAGGGTCTAAGAATCTGTCCATATTGTGGAATGAAGCAATTAGAAGAAACACTAAATTAGTAAGTTGAAACATTGAGCTTGAAATTCTGTTAGAAAATAATATTTTTTCTTTTAATTTTAGTTCTTTCGAGCATTTGAATGATTTAAAAAGAGAGGATATGATAAAGATGGTGTTATGGTTACCAACTAACACACAGCAGCAGGCTGATGAGAGTCATGCTGAACAGGAAAACCAACAGCTAGAACAGATGAATGAAGAAGAACTAGAGCTTTTCAACCAAATTTAATTTGTAATATAAAGAGAAATAAGTCATTTAAAACTTTTTATAAGAAATATAGAATTTTGAGAAACCAAGTTTAAGACTGGAAATTGATTCTTGTACAACTGATTCCACTGGTTCTCTTCCAAAATTAAAAACTTATTATTGATTGTACGAGAAATTCGGATTTGTGGAGGACAATCTTTAAATTTAAGGATGCAGGCATCAGTGTTACGAGAAATTCGGATTTGTGGAGAACAATCTTTAAATTTAAGGATGCAGGCATCAGTGTTACAATTAATTTTAAATTGAGCAGCATCTACTTCTTTCTTTCTCATCTTGGAAACTGCAGAACTTAGGTTTTTCCACTCTTGATTAAAAAGATTCCATGACTCAAACAATTGTCCAACCTTGAAGCATAATAGATATTCTCTTCATTCTGTTTGAATAATCTTAGATGTATGAACACTTTCTTATTATAAATACTAACTTGAGTAAAAAATTGCTTGCCTAAGTGAACTTAATTTTTGGGAGACTTAGCAGCCATTTTTGGTTTTCTTTCCTACTTCTTAAAAGATGTGATGAAAAGATGCGAGTGGTGGAAGAGTCTGCAGAGAAGTGATGATTGTTAGTTTGATTTCCTTCTTGTAAAAACCTTTCTTTATCTTGAGATTACAAAAGAAAGCAATATCAACCAATAGAAGTAGTACTTCTTTATTAAATAAATTCTGCATGTTTTCTTTTTGTCTAAGAAAGTGACTCATCCTTAGACATCTTCTGAAGACAAAGAGAGGTTACAACCAAATGTGCTTAAGATTGGATATGACTAGGGAGGAGGAAGTTACTTAATATGCATAATAGGGGAGAGTATAAAAGAGAGGGAGTGTACTGATGGGAATAGAATAATGATGGTTGGTTACAATGTACTATTCAACAATAGCTTGTTAAGTTTGTATTTCAGTATTAGCTATAGAATAATTTTTTTTGAAAACCGTACTGCTAAGTTTATCAGATGATAAATGGTATAATGTAATAAGATTCACTATGGTTTAAGTTTACTTGATTTTCTCATGAGAATGTTGAGAATGTGGGCCTCCGAAATGTTCTGACGTCAGCTGAAAACAGAAGTGTTTTGGATAACCACTATAGCTTTATCAGAACCAGTTTACACATAACCATCATGCCGAGAAGTATCAAATTTATCGGGAGTGACAACAAAGTTAAAATTGTTGAAGTTCCTATTGCCGCAGCATCATCACCACAACAACTACCTCCATCTCCACAGTCACTCCAGCAATATGAAGTTCCTGAAGTGCTAGATGATGAAATACAATACCAACAAGAAAGGCAAGTTATTGATGCCACTGCCGCTGAGAATGATCATCGAGATGAGATGATATAATCATCCCTAGTATCGAGGAGATTTCTCAAATAACTCAGTTGGTGATGAGAGCTCTTAACAGACACCGACTACATCTACAATAACGCCGTGAGGCATGATTATGACTCCGTCTGACGCAACGGATGCGAGATGATCATGTAAGGGCAAGACGACATCGATGGGGCTTCAATTTAGCTCCAATTGAAGCAGATCTACCAGATCCATGCAGCATCTGCCTAAGTATAATGAGAATGGGTCAAGAAATTGCTGAACTGCCTTGCCATCATAATTTCCATCTTTCCCACATTACTCGTTGGTTCTGACTAGATAATCGCTGTCCACTTGGCAGAACAGTGGTTCATGAAAGAGGTAGGAATTATTTTAACAAATTTATTTATTAATCTTTTGTATTGTTATTGCTATAAAAATAATTATAAAATTAATTTTGTTTTTACAGTTATCAGGAACAAGTGACGTCTACACTTTTTTCTTTTTTTTTACTCATTTATTCATGGACATGTTAGTCAGAAAGATAAAAAATAGTATGATGAAATATATATTATTATGTAATCACAAAAATATTATGTAATCACATAGTACTATTTTATACTTTTGTAATAAACAATATTGAAATATCTAAGTATTCTGCTTATTTTTCTCCTTCTTAAAAAGTGTTTTTGTCATTTATAGAAGTGGAAGCATTTATATTAATGACGTAGAAGAGAAGTGAGTGTTTGGAATGTGAAGAAAGGGAGGAGCATTCGTATAATGATGTAGGGAAGATGTGACTGTTTGGAATGCGGAAGAGGAAAGTGAAGCATTCACAGTAGGGGAAAAAGGGGCTAACAGCACCACTTCACCCCCCCCTTAGGATTGAATGGGATGGAATGGACTCGTTCAAGTTTGGGGGTGTTGGAAAAATGGACTAGTCCGAGAGGTGGTGGTGTTGATCAGGGATATAGAGGGAGGAGGTGTTATGACATTGATTGGAAGGTGTTATGACAGCTGTGATTGATTAATGATAATTAGTTATAGTTAATTATAATTGATTAATTATGATTAATAATTTATTAATATGATTAATTATGATTAATTAACTATATTAATTAACAAGCATTGAACAGTGGTGAATTTAAGTTACAGGTGTGATTTATTGTAAGAAATTGAATTTTTAAAAATGAGAAAATCAGAGCAAATAAAATTGGGAGATATTTGAATAAAATTATAATAATAATTGAGCAAAATTTAATGAATGTAAATATCGATGTATTTAACTAGAAAATAAGAAAATTTGGAAATATGTAAATCATTTAGCATGAATAAAAATTATAATTTAACTAAAAAGAAATTTTTTTCTTATTAAACTCACACTAAAGTTTGATTTTTATAGATTTTTAAGTAAGTGTTAATAGCTAGAGAGATTTTATGGCTTTGAGTTCGCTACTACAGTTGTTTACAAAAACATTCCTTGTCTTATTACACTTTCACCGATCAGTTGAAAATGGTTGAAGCTATTGAGATGACAAGTTTTCATGCTATTCCAGTTGAAGAAAATGGTGGGAGAAGACCAATGGTTGTAATAAACCCATTGGCTATTCTAATAGAAGAAACAAATTTAGATGAGGAAAAGAAGCTGAACCACCCCCTGATCCAATTCTTGATCCAACTCTACTAAAGAAATTGCAAAAAGTAAGTGATTTTATGCATTTTTTTGATTTTGTAACCTTTTAAAGTTTTAATTTTTTTAATTATAGATAAACCGCACAACAATAGCTGCGTTCAATTCCAAACCGTTACTCAGAAGTCGCTTTTGCGGGATTAGCAAAAGCGATTGTGACGATTGTGGGGGTTTGAATGTTTCACTTCTGAGTAGCCACAGGATGTAGGCGTAGGTAAGAACCATGTAAGAAATAACAATCAATTGTTAATATATGATGTAATTGTATGCAAATAGCATACTAAACACCTACCCAATAAATAAATTTTTAAAAAACCGGGAAAAACCGAAAAACGAATCAAATTCAGTGCACGGACATCGTCGGCAACCGCTGCGGCAATTGGTGCATTCGGCGCGGCATGGTGAAACGCGAATCACCGTGCTTTTTCCCGCGCAATCTTGCCCCTTCAATTCAATTGTTTTACACATCAAAGTTGGTTAAAATATGTCAAGACTCCATCTCAAGCTTTATTGACATATTGCTTTAACTTTTATTTCAACCGAATATTCCTAAATTTAAATTATTCCTCATTTATTCCAAAATTTAACTTATACCTAAATTTAAACACGATACCCGGATACGGATACCCATGGGCTTCAGGTATCCGTAACTAACTGCAATCATTTGAATTGCACAAAGTGCTTAGCCAACAACAATCTTCATGGCTATGGAGCGCTGAAGTGTGCCATTTGTAGAAAGGCACAACTGACTAGCGAACAACAAACGTAAGATTTTTTCCCCCCCCTCCAACTTCTTTTAATTTAATTACTTTTTTTAGTTGTTATAATGTTGATGGACAAACTAGCAAAAGAGTTGGTGATCAATTAGCCCTGTATTCAATTAAAGATGTAGAGGATGTGAATCTTGGCGACATTGGAGACCAAACTTTTCTGGTACCAAACACTACAATTCTCTCAATGTCATTGCCAGGAAAAAATTGCTCTGTTTGGACAGCAAAGAGTTCGACGTTGGAGCCCATGTAAGCTTTACAAGTTGTCTGCATATTTTGTCACTACACGGGTTCAACAGAGGGTGGGCTTAGACATTTATCGCACAGCTTGGGGTATTTGACAAATGTAGACCACAACTAATTAACCCACACAAGTTGACACTCAACAAGAAATAAAAACAATTTGATAATTAACACTTTTTAAATAAAAGTTAGTTGTAACATGTTTTGAAAATAAAGATCCAAGGCATTTGTACTTTCTTCTAGTTATTTCTTACAAGTCTTAATTAAGTTGGACATTTGTCAAACGCTTGACCACATA
>JAQIXT010002415.1:0-10957 GCA_034700445.1 Stenotaenia linearis | reverse complement strand
TCACATGACTTTTCAATGAAGTAAAAGTTGTGCTTACTTTTTATTTCCTGGCTTCTTTGTTTTTCTTCACCATGGCAACCCCATTCCAATTGAGTTTTGCAACACTATCTGCGGCGGGCGCAAGGACGAATCACCGGTGAAAATGAAGAATCGTTGATGCGTCATCAGACTCCTGATGGTTGTGAAAGCTCAGGCTGATATGAAAAATCATGGATGCACATCAAAATACCTTGACCGCGGCCCATGCTGGGTCGATTGGGTCAACATCGCCGACTACGTAGAGCATGGATGGCTGATAGCAGAGGCTCTCCAGGCTCAACTGCTTCCCGATCCAGCTGTTCTTCTCAGACAGGAGACTGAGCGACTGGAAGCGAAGAGACAGAGCCAACGACTGCCTAAGCGACTGGCCGCTGAACCCCCACTTAACACCCCGCCACCGAAACGAACGATGCGGACAAAGTAGACGACGGTGCCAAAGCCTGGGAAGTCTACCTCCATGGTTCAACCCGAACCAGGAGTGACTTCACAGACCTCGCGCACACCGTTCATCAACGCGATCTACCGTACAACCACCCCGGCCCAGACAATCCCAGAACCGACGACGACCCACCGTCAACTGCTTTCAGTGGATGAGGACGTAGTGATGCGTCCCATCGACACGGAACCAAAAGGCGTGGCGTCAACGTCAGCGGCAGGGACTGACACGACTCGAGTGCGGTTGGGCGACCTTGGCGACACAACGTCGGACACCCCACTCAACAATACAGTCGAAGGGATCCAACGGCATCTAGCCATGCAACACCCGCAGTGGACCGTGGACACAGTGGCCCGAGCGGCGGCGGACGAATTTGCGGCCCTGGTCTCACATCCTATCAATGAGGATCCGTCTGTGGACAAGATCCCGGAGTGTACCAGTTCCTGGAATCGTATCCGGTCGACGAACCCGTGATCATGGGTGGTCTCCTAAATGTCATGCTGCCAATGGGATTCATTCCGCATCCGGCATATCAGTGGCCGATGTGCCCGGATCGATGGATCTCGTGGCAAATGGAGATCGCAATGTGGGTCATTCTCCACATCATCTGGTCAACGAGGCGATGGGCGCAATGGGCAGCACACATGATGTCGCTGATCCGCCACCGAGCGATGTGATTCTGTGCCGCATCCGACTCGGAGGCGTCACTGATAGAGCGGATCCTGCAGCTGCACTCCATCTGCTGGATCATCGATGCCGAAGCAATATCGGGGACACCAGCTGGTACATGGGTGGAAATAATCACCACGGTCAGCCAACCAGCCGGCCAGGGATCATTACCAATCCCATATCAGCTATGGTTCCCCGAACGCCAACTTGCTCCAGGGTCAACACCGCCGTTCTACGTGGACATGCCGGTGGATCCGAAGATCAGGGTACCGCCCGGCATGGTCTTCCTTCCAGGCCCTCGCAGGATTTCCCCGGCTAGATACCCTGTCACACCCACCGTCACGTCAGAGACGGTCATCACGACCCCTCAGATGCCTGCGACAGTTACTACGCCAAGGGACACACCAGCAGGAACACACAGGGCGCGATCGGTGTCGCGAAAAACCCCCGCTGATTTGGCGGCGTCCGGACAGAGACTCCGTTCCGCGACCAAGTCGGTTGTTGGCGCCCGATCACCGTTCGTGCCGATCACATCCCTCTCCGACACGGAGATCATAGCTGGTGCCACAGGAACTCCGGCGACGTCGGAAGAACTCTGCGAGTTCGACCGACAACTCCAAAGTTCTACGCCGAAACGATCACCGCCAAAGGGAGCGGTGTCGAAATCCCGGTCGCCACCAAAAACGCACTCAAAGGTCCGCCATCACTCGGCAAGACCAACGAGCGCGGCTAAGACGACCGGGAAAAAGAAGAGGACGAGGTCGTTCTCGCACCAGACCGCGATCGACAAGGCCGAGCGCTGCGCCAAGGCCAGGGCCGCCGACGATGCAGCGGCTGCGGAACATACTTGTCTTCGTCAGGAGGCACTCACCAAGGGCTCCGAGTCATCGGACTCAGGAGTCGAGCCCCCGCTGTCGACGACACCACCACCACCAGCAGGGGAACTAGACCCAGCAGTGCTCGCCATGCCGAGGTCTAGCGACGAGGTTCAGCGGCGTGCCACCTGAAGAAGGGAATCCCGGCAGTGCTCGCCATGCCGGGGCCATAACAGGAAAGAGGGAGCGATGCCTGGCAGTGCTCACCATGCCGCGGCAGAGCTCCGACCAGCAGTGCTGCTGCGATCATGCCTGCTCGGTCGCTGGTGTTGTGTTTTGGCTGCCGGCGACCGCAGCTTGTTACGGCCGATCGCCAGCAACTTGCCCAATGTGTAGGGCGGATTTTTTGTTTGTTTGTTTTGTTTACTTGTTTAATTTTCGTTTATTTTTTTTTTATTATTTAACCGTTTGTTTGCTAAGTTTTATTTGATTTTGGATAATTTTTTAAAATTATTTTTTGTATATAATTTGTGTTAGATAATTGTGTAAGTTTTTCCCCTAATTCCCTGTATTTTAATTCTCATTTTGTCAGGGCATTCTATTTATGTAAATGCCCAGTATTTGAAGTTATCATTTATTGTAGATTAACATACGGTTGTGTAATGAAACCTCCGTACAAAATTTGTATCTTGTTTTTATCTTTTGTATGGTAGAACACAACTTCCATAGTTTTTGTTGGGTGTGACTACATGTCACATGACTTTTCAATGAAGTAAAAGTTGTGTTTACTTTTTATTTCCTGGCTTCTTTGTTTTTCTTCACCATGGCAGCCCCATTCCAATTGAGTTTTGCAACAATTTGTAATTTTGCGTCATCATTCTGATGGCGGTTCGGGATACTTTTCCCAGACATTGTTTGTAAGTTTCTGTTTTGCGGCTACTGTTTTCGGCCGCCAGTGTGATTGCGTGGTCTTGTGGCTTGGTCAGTGTTGTCCAAAATAGTAATTTGAAAATATTATTTTATTTTGAAAATACCAAATACTATTTTATTTTGGTATTTTCAAAATACTTTTAACTAGTATTTTATTTCAGTATTTTCAAAATACTTTTTTTCATTATTTTCAATTTTCAAAATACTTTTTAAACAAAATACTTTTGAAAAAGTCACAAACTTGATCTCTACACAAGTCTTTATCAAATTTAGCAAAATTTATGTCATTTAGGTGACTAATCTTATCTTATGATAAGATCAGAGATGGGAGGGTATTGTTTTAAGTTAGTATATTAACCAACCCTTTAACCCTTTAACCCCTTTTACACCAACCCTTTAAATTAGTATATATAGCAGTAAGTAAAAATTTATTAGTAAAAATAAATTAAAAAATGGTTTAGATATGAAGTTCTTTAAGTTTTTACTAATTTTTGTCTAAATTTATAGTTTATGGATGGTTTAATTAAAAAATTTAAATAGTAATTAAAAAATAAAGTATTTTGAAAAAAAGTATTTTGAAAAAGTATTTTAAAATAATATTTTATTTTGTATTTTCAAAATAGTTTTGTATGGTATTTTATTTTGTTATTTTCAAAATACTATTTTTTTAGTATTTTATTTGGTATTTTCAAAATACTTCTTAAAAGTATTTTGGACAACACTGGTTTTCGTATTAATAAATTAGTTTGACAAAATAAAAAATTCGTAATTAACATGTGACAAGAACTTTCTTATAATAACAGAACATTACAACATCAATCATCAAAAGCCATAAAGTTAGGAAATTAATTGACATTACACCTTCTCAATTTAATGGCTCGCCTTTGCAATGTAAACAATTAATATCCACATTGCATGTCATAATAAAATATGTTTACGGTACAACAAGTTCATTACTCACACAATCTGCTACTAAAACTACTGTTTTATCACGTTTTCTCCAGTGTCACAAATCAACTTCAACTGTTGCAAGCGAAACTGGCAAAATGAAGACCAAAAATGATGCGAATAATCTTTTAAAAATCATATTTTTGTTTTACGGATTCAACATCGAATCACCTGATAAAACCACCAGAAAAAAATGGATTTTCTGCGTATTAATCTTCACGATTCTCTATGAACTGTATGTAAGCTTACATATACTAACAGCCTTCATTGTCGTTTCGATCACAACAAACGAGACCATGCAACAGGCGTTGGCTCATCTCGCATTCATTTTACCGATACTAATGGCTATCACCATATTAATTTCTTTTTACCGTGCACGAATGAATATCTCACACACTTTGACTCAAGTGTTGTCATTGGCAACATCTGTTAAATTCTCTCGAAGAATATGGAAGCGATTGCTAATCACCGTGATTGGATTCATTTTCTTGCACTTCGTAACAGTAGCTTTGAGAATAAACTACGTCTTCGCAAACGAGAAATACCAGCACGATTCGTGCAAATACATACTCATGTCTAAAGATTTATGCAAACAACACAATCAAAATACAATGTTTGCCATAGTTTTTGCATTATTTCAACCACTTCATGCATTTGAGGTTGATTTCTTTCCAAGTTTGCTCTACTGTGTGTTTTCCCACGTTTGTTATTCGCTCGTTATTTATTTTCAAGATTTTAATGGCGAGATATTGAGAAAAGTTCAATTGAACGATACCGTTAGCAACAATGATTTGAAAGAAATGGGAAAGAGGTTCCGAAAATTAAAAGAATTAACCAATTCAATATCCGAAGCATTTTCTCCGACGCTTATGATGTTATGGATCAATAGTTTGATGCGAATTTGCCTCACTATTGCAGTTGCGGTTGGAAATTGGAAGAGAGCATCGAATATAGTATTCGCTGCGATTGAAATAGTTCGGCTTTTCCTTCTGTACAAAGACGCTTCGGATGTTCACAAAAAGGTAAACCGGTTGTAATTTAACATTAACCTCAAATTACCATTAATGCTCAACTGAATTTAATAAAAAATTCAAATTGATTTTATTCTCTCATTTTAGGGAAAATTAATTAAAGAAAACTTCTCTTTGTTTATCCCTGAGGCTAAGGTACTTCTCTGAGATCAAAGTAATAATTAGATACCAATTGATAATTAATTTTAGGCGCTGAACGTTTATAATCAACTGACTTTTTATTTACAATCTACTGAAATTGGAATCCACGTTTCTAATATATTCATAATAGATTCAACTTGTATATTAAATGTAAGTTTTATTCACGAATTATTTCATGAATTAGATGAAATCCGTTTTCCAGGTCTTAGCTACAGTTTTAACGTATGCCGTCATTCTGGTTCAAACACAGTAATATACCAAATGAACTGTATAGACCTTCTTAACTGCAAAAATTAAGATCTATTTCTTATCTTATTAATTTAATTTAATTTAATACTAGACGAGTAATGACTTATCAATACCTCTCACATATACAGTGTCTCTCAAAATATAAGGCACTGTTGATTTTTGGCAAGTACAAAAACTTGCAATTTCTCAGATAGTTTTTCCTGTATCGTAAAATGATTTCAGGTTATATAATAAAGATGTTAAACATGTTTAGGATGTTCAATCTCTCTAAATACCTTCCTAAATACCTTCCCCTCTGTGTTCGGTCTACAAAACATTGACTGTAACGGCTTTTAAGAAAATTAAACAACTTAACAAGAGTTTACTCGAGGAGTACTGGAACAAGAGGTTTGAGTAAGATTATTCTCTTTGTACTTTAGAGTAAGGTGGTTCTCTGAAGAGATCAGGTAGGCTCAGTAGAGCTCTTCTGTTTGAATATATCTTTTCTTTCACTTTCTCATTTCTCATTCTCTTCTGGTCTATATTGTGACTGGCTTCCAGGTTGTCTGTTTAGGAAGGAGTTTCCCTGGTTCTCGATTTCAATGATGTAGTATTAAAAAATATTTAAATAAATTCAACAATTACGGTTGATAAGTTTACAACAGCAAAAGATATTGATTGATTTGGTATCTGAAAGATTTTCTCCTATACTTCCGATTCTGTGGACTAGTAGTTTGGTATGAATATGCGTCACAATTACACTAGCTGTTAATAATTGGAAGATATCAACAAATGGAGTGGTTGCTGCAATTGAATTACTTCGACTTTACCTATTGTACAAAAGTGCTGCAGATGTGCACAAAAAGGTTACAAACTAAACTTTTATGAACGTAAATCATTTTTTATACCTAAATGCCTGTACGTTAACACTCATAAAAATAAATATTATTCAAACATCGAACAGTAAATATGTCTTGAATTGTAGTTCTATAGACTCATTAATTAACTATGAACTGAATTGAATTGAACTGTACATCTTAACCATTCACTCCACTCACCCGTGCAAAAATAATTATTATTTTGTAAGAGAAATACTAATTATAATTATAAATTGATTATATACATTCAACATTCACTGAAAAACATCAATTTCCTTTTCCTGGCAATAAAATTCATGTAAGCACAAAGCCATAAATTAAAGTGAAAATCAATTACGTTTAATGTCATCAATATTATTACGAGCTTGAACGTAAACAACATGATACCAATTACTAAAGTCGTAAAAATGACATTGCAAACAATTTAGAGCATATCTGCAACAACCTTTCTTCACAACACGTCCTGCATAACAACAACTCAAAATGACACTGGCTACAATTTCCGTCGAAAATCTTAATATATCTGGAAGACGATCACTCCAACAAACTGCAGAAATGAAGATTGAAAATAAGTACAAAACAAAATCAAATAATCTCGTGAAAAAAATATTTTTACTCTACGGAATGGAAATCGAAGCCCCGAACAAAACTAAATGGAAAAAATGTGCTCGCGCTACATTTATCGTATTACTTTTCATTGAAATTATCTTATTTCTACACTTAATAGCAGTAAATGTTATCATGTTGGACGAAATTCAAAATGTAACTGAAATCATTCAAAGTATTAATTTCTCTATGCGACTATTGCTAATAATCTTCTTGCAAATCTCGTTTTACCTGCAACGCTTAAATATTTCGCACATTTTGGCTGAACTGATGACTTTATCAACACAAGAAAACTCATCGAGAAAAATATGGAAGCAATTATTAACTAAATTAATTGGAATTATTTCTCTGCATTCAATAGATGTGATTTCAAGAATAATATATAATCTTGCAAAAGAAGAACATGTACTGTATATTATTTCTGCAAACGACTTACTTTTTTTATGAATTCTTGTAGAGATCATGACACAGTCGCAGTTATTTACACCATACTTCAATTTTTTCACACACACGTGATCGATTTGTTTCCAAGTTTGATCTACTGTTTGTTTTCTCACATTTCATACTCGCTCACTGTTTATTTAAATGATTTAAATAATGGGTTAGTGAAAAAGGTCGAAATGAATGCAATTATCAGTATTGATGATCTTAAAGCAATGGAAAAGAGCTTGAAAAAACAAAAGAAATTGATCGATTTAGTTTCCGATACATTTTCCCCTACACTTCTAATTCTGTGGATTAGTAGTTTGGTAAGGATTTGCTTAACTATTTCACTGTCAGTTATCAACTGGAAGACACCATCTAATATAATGTTTACTGTGGTTGAATTGGCTCGGCTTTACCTGTTGTACAAAGGCGCTGCAGATGTGCATACAAAGGTGACATTAATTGAAATGTCCTAAATTTATTTAACATCATTTCTTCAATTTAGGGACAATCGATCAAAGAAAACTTCGCTTCATTCATCGTTGATGACAATTTGAAAGTAATTGCCCTTAAATGATTAATTATTAAATTTTTAAAACTGAACTGAATTAATTTCAGGCTGTTAATGCATTCATTCAGTTGAATTTCTATTTACAATCAATTGAAATTGGAATACACGTTTCAAATTTATTTGTGATTAATTCTTCTTGCATATTAAGTGTAAGTACCATTTCCTCATAATTCTTGGGATGAGATTAGATTTGTATAGACGTTTAGATTTATGCAAGATTTTATGACTGCAAAAGGTTTTTGATTTGTGTCTGGTCACATATGGCCTAACATCTCTCCTCCCCCCCTCATTAATTTTCCCCCCACGTCATCTGGAGTCATAAACAGCATTCAAAAAATCTACTTGTTAGATAATTTTTCTCTTTTTTAGATGTCCGCTACAATTTTATCCTATGCCGTCATCCTGTTTCAAACAAAGTAATTACGTATACGGTATTCATGTCAGCAATTTTCACTACATTAGTAACATTATTAAGTATTTGTCACACGTTAAAAAAAGCTACAATTTTGACTTAGTGAACTTTACTGTACTTTAAGACAAAATATTCAGTTAAATAAATATTTCATTCAAATAAATATTTCATTCAAAATTGAAATTACAGAGCAGCAGCCTGCAATAACATCTGAAACAGTATTTTGTTGTTGCACGATAAAAACTTACGTTGTTAAGCAACGTTAGCACGTTAGCAAACAACCATTATAAAATTACGCATAAGTGGAACGCCTGTTTCCTTTCACTAAAACTAATTTTATGGTAAACATTTTAACATAAATATCAACATATTGATCCTATAATTAGTAACCACTTGATCACAAAAGTAGCATTTCCACAGCAAAACCATAAAAAGAATGTATACCGTAAATTATTTACTGCATTAAATTAATCATTGACTTCCGACAATGACACAGCAATTGCATCATATTCCAACAGCAAAAGCAAGACGTAAAACACATCAACAAAAACTCCATTTAAAAAATTTACAAAATGAAGCTGCAAACTAACACTTACAAAACCAAAGCCAACAATCTCTTAAAACATATATTTTTGCCTTTTGGACTCAACATTGAAACACCGTTCAAAACCAGCTGGAAAAACTGCACGTCATGTACATTTTTCTTCTTAATTCTCGCCTAATCTACAACTACTCATGCGATTGTACGACGCATACTTAGATTCTATTTCACTCTATAACTCATTATTTTAAAATGTTCCTACCTTTAATTAGTTGCGCAGTCTAAATCTCAGTTGTTCAACTGTCAGGTCCGATTATTGGGTCAAAGAAAGACATGTTGTAACAAAGCAGTCGCGATCTTCCTTAATCTCAACCCCAGCGTTCACTTCTCATAGTCTCGCGTATACTATAATGATAAAATGATGATAATGACTAAAATGCAAACCATACTTGTTGGCAAACGTAGGATTTTCTCACATTTAATAAAATAAAATGTATCTAAAATTAGGATGGAGGCTGTATAAATGTTTCTTTAACAGGGATCATTATGTCCACTGAAATTCAGCAAGACCAAATAATTCCGATAACTTTTGGTCTCTTATCACATCCAAGTGCACAATATAACATTTTTTTAAACATTTCACAAACTGAAAATGATGGATTTAAATCATTTTAGCTGAATTTCACTTCCACCCTTCTAATTCACTAAAACAATATGAACACCAAAACCTATATATCCATTGCCTACATTTATTTTATTGCTACATCAATAGATATTAAAATATCATTACAAAGCAAAAAGAAATGATCAACTCAGATCAGATGATGTCATTAATTGCACATCATGAACCAAAACAATATGACCAAATCCAACAGTTTCTTTGCGAAAATGGGACGTGAAGATCAAAATTAAATTCAGATTGTCGCTAAAAATTAAAGAAATATAATGAAATAATTTCAAAACACTACTTTGATTTAGAGTTAATTAATTATAGAATGCTGATGGTAGGTTTTGAATTGAAGATGACGTGAAAACGCATTACATGTATTGCAGGATTTTAAAATAAAAAGTAAAAACGAAAATTTAATTGGTATTTGTTAAATGTTGTTTTAATTATGTAATTGTGCATTAAAAATGAAGAACACATGTTTATTTACTTCTCATATGTGAATAAAATTGGAAAAGCAAATATCAAATACAAATACAAGATGGCAGTAGTTGGCAAATGAATAAGAAACATTCGCGATCCATGCGGCTGATGATGAGAATTAAAAATGACAAAGGAAACGTGGCTTTTTAAGGAAATCAGTTTTTCTCAATTATTTGTATATGAACCATTAAAATTCCAAAACTTAAATGGAAGCAATTAAAAGTTCAGATATCATTTTTTTTATTTCCATAAGTTTAAACAACAATCAGAAAGGGGCGAGTGCTACCAGAAAAGCCTCAGTTCTCCAGTGCGCAGACTCGTGGACTTTAAAAAAAAAAAAAAAAAATCCAGTTTCAACTTTTCTGTTGGTCTATCTCAATCTCACATGTCACACAATGAGAGTCATACAGAAAGGCAAATGATAAGTGTAAACAGTTGGAAAATGGCAGTGAGATTTCAATGTGTTTTTCCCCTCCAGCGTGTAAAGACGACCCCCCAGGTCACTTTTGAGGCCAGAATATGAAACTAGATATTAATTTACCCCTAAATAAAGTCATTTGACAAAGTCCAAGCCATGGATGTCCAATCCAGCCAAAAATAACCAATGAAATCCAACACATGAGATGAAAAAAACACAAAATTTTCCCTCCAGCCTGTCAAGGCGACCCCCCAGGTCACTTTTGAGGCCAGAATGTGAACACTAAATAAAGTCTTTTGACCAACTCAAAGTCATGCATATCTAATGCAGCCACACTTGGCCATTGAAATTGTTAAGACAGTGAAAAATTGAAGTGAAAAAAGCACCAAATTTGCCTGTAGCTCCTAAACCATTGAAGATGGACCCCTAGTTTGATTTCTTCCCAATTTGCAATTAACAAAGGGGATGCGCTGTTTCCATTTCTCGTATCAAATTGATTGTATCTTTGAAACTGATCCCAAAAGAAGAAAAATTGCAAAGAGTAAAATAGTGGCCCTGAGATTTCAATGTATTTTTCCCCTCCAGCGTGTAAAGACGACCCCCCAGGTCACTTTTGAGGCCAGAATATGAAACTAGATATTAATTTACCCCTAAATAAAGTCATTTGACAAAGTCCAAGCCATGGATGTCCAATCCAGCCAAAAATAACCAATGAAAT
>JAQIXT010002414.1:0-10957 GCA_034700445.1 Stenotaenia linearis | reverse complement strand
TTCACTTTGTGGCATTACATTTTCACTTTGTGGCATTACATTTTCACTTTGTGGCATTACATTTTCACTTTGTGGCAGTAAATTTTCATTTTAGGGCACTTAATTTTCATTGTGTCACTAAATTTTCACTTTCTGGCACTAAATTTTCACTATGTCACTCAATTCTCACCTTCAAACATACATTTCAACACACCAACTGCACTCATAACCCTAAATGAACTTTAATCCATTATACATATTACTGATTTAGCGCCGCAGTCTCCAATACCATTATCCTCTAATTAAGGCCCTTCCACAGCCATTATGACTTGCCCATTGGGTGTGGTGATTTTCTTTATTTATTTATTAGTTAGTTAGTGAAACAAAGGTAATTAATTCAGTCTCATTGGGCGGGGTACAACTTTTTATGCTTTTCGAAGCTTAGGGTCCTAAATAGAGGATCAATTGAGCGTTTCTATAATCATGCGTGGGTGGACACAGCTGCTTAAAGGCTCAAATCGATTTTTTCATGTTTATTCGGATGAGATTTTCAATCTTGATGCCACATATCTTCTGAAAAGCGTTTTTATTTACCCTTAAATCGAGTTTTTTTTCCCTTTTTGCTTCTTTTTTTGTATTTTTCTAAATGTTTTGTGTATTTGTTTGATGTGATTTTTAAAGGTGGAGGGAGATTTAGAAGGATGATATATGAAATTTTCATTTTATGGCAGAAATTTTTCACTTTGTGGCAGAAAATTCTCAGTTTCTGACATAATATTTAGCTTTTTGGATAAAACTGATATTTTTGGCATAAAATCCTCATTTTGTGGCATTAAATTTTCAATTTGTGGCATTAAATTTTCAATTTGTGGCATTAAATTTTCAATTTGTGGCATTAAATTTTCAATTTGTGGCACTAAATTTTCAATTTGTGGCACTAAATTCTTAACTTGTGGCACTAAATTCTTGATGTAGCACTAAATCTTTAATTTGTGGTACTAAATTGTATTGTGGCACTAATTTATCACATTATGGCATTAATTTATCACATTGTGGCATTAAATTTTTACTTTATGGCACTAAAATATCTCATTACTAAATTCTAACATTGAAACATCACAGCACTTCCACAAAACTTAACTTTACCAACCAAAAAAAACACCAATAATCTCCAACATCTCCTTGCAAACAAAACAAAGCATTTAACCACCAAAAAAACAACCAAAAGACATTGCGCATTACAAGAGCAGTCGAAGGCTGCACGACTGTCCTTGACTGCTTTGTTGGATCGAAATGACAGCTAACACCAGCAAAGCAATCAATTCATAAATGTCTGGAGTCGCTTTTGTTGGGCTTGACATGGATCCAAAACGAGGCACTTTCGACTTGCAAATCACTCGAGCAAATGGCATAGAAACAAGAAGATAATCCTTGTTTACATTCCACATTGTAAAATAAAAGATGAAACAATTTACTTTTAGTGTTTGAAGGGTTATTCTGGTGCAGTCAACAGCTATAAAATCAAAGGTGCTTGAGCTAATTGCTTTGTTTTTGCAGTTAGTGCTGGAGTGGGTGTGGGTTGATGGTCAACAAAATTTGGAAATCTTTGGTTTGGTTGTTTGTGTGGGGGTTTAAAGAGATGGTGTGGGGGGAAGGGGTTGATTTTTTTGATTGATTTGGGTGAGAGAAGACAAGGTGGGGTGATTTTTATGTGTGTGGAATGTTTGGGGCAATAAATTTGAAGTTTGTGGCAGTAAATTTATGGTGTGTGGCAGTAAATGTTTTTTTTAAATGCTAATGGAAATGAATTTGAAGTTTTAGATAATATAATTGAATTTTCTGTTAATGTATTGAATTTTGTTTCCAAAAAAGATTGGCAGTAAATTTAATGCCGTATAGTGATATTTAGTGCCATAGAATAAAATTTAGGGCCATAAAGTTTCAAAAAATAGTAAAAAGCAACGTTTTTTGCAACAAAAATACAATTTAATGTCTTAAAAGTAAAATTTGTGGCAAAAAATATAATATTTTCTTCATAATCATTAAATTTACTGTCATAAACAATAAATTTAGTGCCAAAAACATGAAATTTAGTGCCAAAAACATGAAATTTAGTGCCAAAAACATGTAATTTAGTGCCAAAAATATAAAATTTATTATTATAAACAAACTTAACTGACACAAATAAAAAGTTTATTGTCATAAACAAACTCTGCAGGCATAATCAAAATTTACTGCCATAAATGCAAAAATTACTGCCACAAATATAAAATTTAATGCCAAAACCTAAAAATCAACATAACCTGACCCTCCCCCTCAAAATATAACACCTCAAACACTTCATTTCCCTCAAAAAACACCATCAAAATTTCCAATAGCTCCCAAACAACATCATTCAACATTTAAACCCAAAACACACTCCCTAGCCACTTATCTATTCTCCCAACACAAAAAACAACTCTAACATCACTTCCTTCTCACATCCAACAACAGCTTTAACCATCTTATAAATTCACCGAAACCAGCTCCGATATCAATACACAACATACTTTAAGACCTTCTTGGAATCCATAATTAAATTACACACTCTAACATGATAAAAACTGAAAATATTGATCTCAGCCCAGCAAATTACAGCAAATGTGAAATTTCCTGTTTTAACCAAAAATTTCCACTCAAAAACATCTGCTTTACTTTGCATTGCAGAAAAACTTGTACTTAATCCCTCAACTAGAATGGGCACATTCTGCCAAGCTCATAGCCATGCTTGGAGGTAAATTTCCCAGAATCCAATTCTCTTCATTGATGTTTGGGTTCAATTTTAAATCCATTAGAGGCAGCATTTTTGTGTAAAATTTGGTTTCAAAACCAAGATTTTATTTGACATGTTGAATTTTCTAATATTTATTATTAAAATACCTAAAATTTGTTATAAAAATATAAATTTTTTTATCAAAACACTCAAAATACAAAATTTGTTATCAAAATACTCAAAATATAAAATTTGTTATTAAAATACTCAAAATATAAAATTTGTTATTAAAATACTCAAAATATAAAATTTGTTATTAAAATACTCAAAATTGTTATCAAAATATTGAAATATAAAATTTGGTATTAAATTACTCAAAATTTAGTAACAAAATATATTAGTGACCAAATTAATAAAATCTGATAACAATTTCAGTCAAAATTAAGTAATGAAGCAGCCAAATCCAAATTTGGTATCAAAATGTGCAAATTAAATTTGGTTGTAAGTATACAAAGATAAAATTTGGTACTCAAAATACTCAAATTCTAAATTTGGTACTCAAAACAGGCAAATTTGAAATTTGGTACCAAATTGTTAACTGAAATTCTTAATGTCTATCTTAATGAAACAAATCATAATTAAGTCATTTCACTGTTGAATAACTCAAATATGGTTAGAATATAGTTATAGCAATTATTATAATAAAGTCAAATAGGATATCTGGTGTGGACAATCTCTTGATACCATCAAATTTGTCCTAGGAAGCCATTTTCAAGATTATTTACTTTGTATCTTCAAAACTATAAAAGATAGAGCAAAACTTCCAATTAGAAAGTTGTAGAGCAACATCAAATTAGTCCAATAATGTTTCAGTTTAAACTCAAACTGCCACATATTATTGCAAAACCAGAAAAGAAAAAATCTCTTCGCAACGTTCACACTCAAACATCTTTTGACTTCAATCAATGACCACTGTTGCACTTTTTGACCACTTTAAAATTTTTTACAGACTAATTTGATGGTGCTCTACAATTTTCTAATTGGAAATTTTTCTCTATTTTCAATACTTTAGAAGTTAGAATACAAATGACCTTGAAGATGACTTTCAAGGACAAATCTGAGGTCAACAATGGATTCCCCACACCTGACTTCTTATTTGACCCCATCAGAATAATTGATCTATCTATAACAGTATTCAAGATAATCAACAATAACAAAACTTTCAACGCGTCACGTTTATACCGAAACACATTTCCCTTTGTAATACTATGGAGGATTGTGATGAATATTTAAGGGAAAAGTTGTGTGTACTTTTTAATACTGTCCTGAGAGAGATAAACCATAATCCAAAAAAGGAGGAAAAAATCTGGAAAATGATGTTGCTCAATTTATGAGTGGGTTCCACATAATGTGATGAGGTTTTTTTTATAAAGTTGTTTCTATTTTAATGTTTTATAGTGGGGATTTATGAGTGGTTGGTTGAATTTTGATGGTGATAAATTTTAATATTTTTTTTAGTTTTGGGGTTTTTGGTTTTTATGGGGTAATGGAGATGAATTTTGTATTTGGAGGGGATTGGGGTGGATATTTTTGGATGATTTTTGTGGGGGTTAGTTGTAGTTTGGTTGGTTTTTATGGGGTAATGGGGTTGAATCTGTATTTGAGGAAAATGTGGGGGGGTTAAGAGGGTGGGGGTAGATATTTTTGATGATTTTTTGTGGGGGTAAGTTGTAGTTTGGTTGGGTTTTGGGTTTTTTTATTGTTTCAAAGATGAATTTGGGGTGGGAAATGTAAATTCTAAATTCAAAAAATTACCCTCCCACATTTGACTAAACAACCCCCTCCCCCCCACCAAACTACAAAACAACAAAAATCAATCACAAACCCCAACACAATACTTAAAAAAAACATCATCCATTCTCAACAACCAACACTCCAAACTCCAAATCCCCAACCCCATCCCCCACCAGAAAAAATTGAATTTGTAATCCCAAGCTCCCCTAACTGCCATTTAGTCTGATAAATGACAACATGGCAGTTACTAATGTTTGTTCTTTCCTTCTGATTTAATGTACTGAAATCCCAGCTTTGTCCAAATCCATCAACTGCTGTGTAAGTCTCTTGCCAACTCTTATCTCCCCCACCCCTTCACCCCAAACATATCACCCCAACACCCCCTTACTGCAAATCCACCAAAAAATCACTTGAACTCATCCCTAATTCCCCCCTCCAGCTCTTTATCATGCCCCCCTTTACCCCCTACTTGCCCCCCCAACATTGTTTCATTAAAAATTCATCAAAAAATGATTTTAACTCACTCCTAATTTGCCCTCCCAAAAGTCCAATGCCCCCCCAATTCCCCCACATGCCCCCCCACATGCCCCCCTCCACAATTACCCCTTTTCCTCCTCAGACATCCATTTGATCTTTATTCCTTCATTGATTTCAATTCAATTAAAGATTCAGTCTGTGTTTAGCCCTTTTAAAATAAAATCCAAGATGGCTGCTGTTGTCAAATGACTGGAGGCAATGGAGAATGGTAAATTTCTTAATTTATGATGGGATTTGGGGAGAAGTGAGTGTCATTTCTTGGATCTTGTGTACTTTAAGTGAGTTTGTGCAAGAAAATCCAATTCTTTGCCGACGAATCAGCGGCGAAAGCGAAAAAAAACTTTTCCAGTCTTAATGGCTTCTTTTTGTCTTTTTTATATTAAAAAAAAATAAATTTAAGGAATGGGAGAAAGAGTTGGTGCCAAAAAGACTGAAGTAATTGAAAAGAAGAAGAAAACAAAGTCAATGTCAAGACTCAGGAGATAAAAAATGGAGGAGAAATCGGATTGTTCGGAGTCAGGTTGAAATGTTTCAATTTGTTGTTTTTGTTTTGAATGTTGGAGTTTTTTAAGTGGGGATGAGGTGGGGGATGAGATTTGGGGGTTTTTTGAAAGTGTTTTGTTGTCAATGGCTTTTTTTATGGGAATCAGTGTTGTTGGTATTGAAGGGCATTAAAGATTCAGTAGGAATTGTGTTGAGTGGCATTAAATTTGTAGGATTTGAAGGTGTGATGGAGTTATTGGGGATGGCATTAATTTGTGATTAAATGTGAGGATTGGAAGTGGCATTAAATTGGCAGGGAGTTTGTTTGAATTGAAAATGGCATTAAAATGTCATTAAATTATTTAAATTGAAAATGGTATTAAAGTGGTATTAAATTGTTGGAATTGAAAATGGCATTAAAATCTCATTATATTCTGAGAATTGAAAGTGGCATTAAGGATTTATTGGAATGGTATTGAATTGGCATTAAATTTTATCATTAAAGTGGCAGTTAATGGTTGTCTTTAAAAGTGGCATTAAAGTTTCATAGAAAAGAAATGGGATTTAACTTTTAGAATAAAAGCAAGAAAATGTTCTTGATGGAATTAATAGAACAACTTTGTTATTAAAGAGCATTAAGATGGCATTAAAATGGCATTAAATAGCATTATAAAGTTTTATTTTAATGTTTTATTTAATGACTTCCTAGTTGGCATTAAAATGGCATTGATATGATTAACATTCAGCAGGATATGAAATTGTTGAATTAAATAGGGCAATAAAATGGTAGAGATGTTGGCATGAATTTTTCATTAAAATTGGAATAATCAAGTTGGCATTAAAAGTGGCATTAATTTCCTTCAGAATTAATTAAATAAATAAAATTATATTAAGAATGGCATTAAATTTTTTATGAAGTAATAAAATGGCATTAAAAGTGGCATTAAATTTCCTAACAATATAAAGTGGCATTAAATTATTTTAATCCAAAATCTTTTTATTTTAAAAAGGCATTAAATTTCTTAATCCAAAACACCATTAAATTTCCTAATTTAAAATAACCTTTAATCTTTAACTACCACTGACAACAAACTTTTTAACTAATGGCATTAAAAGTGACATTAAATTCACCTCAACCATTACTAACACAAAACCTCCCTCCACCTCCCTCAGCTTCATTCCTTCCATGCATAAACACACCATCCACCACCTCCAGTTAAGCACTGATGAGGCAGTTTGTTGATACTGCAGACTTTTTTCCCCCAACTTCCTGGCAAATGAGACGACTCTCAAGTCCCATTTTAGTAATTAATACAAGTTTGTGGTTAGACCACTAGAGGGAGCTTGAGCATTGAGAAAATGTCACTTCCTGTAAAGCCCCATTTATCACTCCCTGAGCCCTTGACCAAGACATTGGTAAGTGGATCAGACAAGATGGCCGGTAAATGGACGACGAAGCGGTATTTGATCGGCCATTATTGGACGGCTTTTAGCGCGACCGGTCTTGAACCACTCAATTGTTCAATTATTTGATTATAGTATGATAAAGTATGGAGGGTGGTAGTGCCGCCATAATGCCAATATGGTGGAGATATGATCTGTTCGCCGGAGTTTATCGGTGTTTTGGGAGTTTGCACCTCCGGTGAACATATTGTCAGTGAAGAAACCGAGCTTTAAGACAATGGTTGTTTAAGTAGATGTAAATCCACCAATGCAGATGCAGGACAATCTAATAAAACTGGGACCTGGAAGAACAAACAGTAAAGATTGTAAGAAAAGAGTGGCGAAGAGAACAAAGAGTTGGAGATCTGAGTTTTTTGAAGTTGTAAGTTTATGCATGGGTCATAAAGTTGTTTTTTTATTGTTTGTTGGTAGTTGTAGTGGATGGGTGGGTTTAAAGTGGGATTAAAAATGGGGGTGGAGGGGATTTGGTAGTTGGCAGTAAAGTGGCATTAAAATGTTGTGTGAGAGGATGAAAGTTTTGGCATTGGAGTGGTGTAAAAGTTGGATTAAGTTTGTTGGCATTAAAGTGGCAGTAAAATGGCATTAAAAGTTGCATGAATGTGTCATTAAAGTTGTATTCAAGAAGGCATTAAAATGTACAAAAATGGTTTAAGATAACTTGTAAGTAGTGAATTTAAAGTGAATTTAAGGTGGCATTAAATCAGTGGCATTAAAATGCATGAAAAAAGGCTAAATGAGTAAGAATGAATTTTAGGACACATTTTAATAAATTAGTGATATTAAACATGTAATTAATGATATTAAACATTGCATATAAAATGGCACTAAAATGGCCTTAAATTACTAGCACTGAATTTATGGTATTAAAAACAGTATTAAAAATGGCATTAAGTTAAAGCCATTAAAAATTCTTAAAGATTGCATGAAATGTAGAGAATTTATACTTACACTAAACTAAAAATGGTATCAAGTTAGTGGCATTAAATTGGTGGTATTACAATGGCATTAAATGAGTAATCTTGAAATGGCCTTAAATAAACAGTTGCAACTTACCTGAATTTAAGGCATTAAATTAGTGCCATTAAAAATTAAACTGAAAATGGCATAAAAAACTGCATTAAAAATGGCATTAAATTACAAGCATTAAAAATTCCACAAGATGGCACAAAACTAATGAGACAAAAATCACATTTAACCAAATCCCTAACTTACTGCCACTAAAAACAACACTCAACCACATCACTAAATCAGTGGCACTAAACCCAAAACACATCTTCAACACATGTCCACCTTTCCACCACACCCCAGCCTTAACTTTTGATACACTACCACACTTTAAACTTACCTCATACTGTATACAACCAACCACCACAGTAGTCACTCACACACCATCACACACTGCTGTTACATCCACTCCCCTACACATGCAAGCAAATGCAACCAGATGCAGGCATGTGAGCAGGGGAAGCAAACTTTTTCCAGAAAATCAATGCAGAAAAAAATGAAAGCCAACATTTTATTGACATTTTATGAGTAATATATCAAGCACAGCGAAAAGATATTAAACCGACTCCGAGAGATAAAAGAGACATTTAAGCGGCTTTTAGCGCTGTTTTACATACGCTAAGTGGCAAATCGCTTGTTTTTCTTTGAAATTGTTGACACTTGTTAGGCAAAATTGATAAGCTGTTTGGCCTTCCAGTTAGATTATGTCACTTAGTGGGGATTGCTAAGTGAGCAAGACTAAAGCAGAAGGGAAGTGTTTTCAAGTGAAAAATGAGCTTTCGTGCGCTTATCATTTCGGCTTTACAGTTCTTGGCATTGTCTAATGCTATTAAGTAGTTATTGTATTTCATCCGGAAGAGCGTTGAGGCTTAGTTGATAGTTTGCTGGTAAATGTTGTTGGAGATTATTAAAGAGTTGGGGAGGTGAAGGAATTGGTGAAGATGGGGCTTGGGGGAGGGGGGGGGGGGTGTTTGTTTGTTGTTGGAATGTTTGAAGTTGATAAAAAGTGACAGTGGTGAGGTTATAAATGGGTATGGATGAAGTTTGGAAAGTTGGGAGTGGGGAAGGAAGAATAACAAAGTTGGGAATTGATAGAAATAAGAATGGAAATGTTTAAAATAATAATAGTTATGTTTAAACAACAATATAAATGCCTAGAGCAGCAATAGGAATGTCTAAAACTGCAATACAAATGGCTAAAAGAACAAAACAATTGTGTAAAACAACAATACCAATCTCTGAACAACAATATTACATGCCTAAAATATCAATATTTATATTAATAGCAATATCTAAAACAACAATATAAATGCCTAGAGCAGCAATAGGAATGTCTAAAACTGCAATACAAATGGCTAAAAGAACAAAACTATTGTGTAAAACAACAATACCAATCTCTGAACAACAATATTTCATGCCTAAAATATCAATATTTATATAAATAGCAATATCTAAAACAACACTTGAACATAAATTGCAATATAAATGTGTAAAACAATAGCAAATAATAACAATAGCATTGTCAAAAACAATAATAACAATAGCATTGTCAAAAACAATAATAACAATAGCATTGTCAAAAACAATAATAGTAATAGCATTGTCTACAACACAATACCATTGTTTAAACAACAATATACTTACCTAAAACAATAGCAATGCCTAAAAATAACAACAGCAATATCTAAAATAACAATAGCAAAGTCTGTAACAACAATATAAAATCAGAAATAAAAGTAAACAGCAGTAGCAACAATATACCACGTAAAATATAACAAGACAATAGCAAAGTCAGAAATAGCCAAAACAACAATACCAGGGGTTGTATTCACAAAAACTAACCTAAGTTTTTGCAGAAGTCAAATCGTAAGAATTTCGTACGCAAAATCTTAAGTAAACTCATTGTTGTATTCTTGCTTAAATATTTGCGTAAGTAAAATTTTCTATGGGAAAAAAACAATTGTTAGGAAAATGCTTAAGTAACCTCTTTTTGACTTAGGATTTTCGTAGGAATTCTTTTGTGAATTCCAATTTTTGCTTAGCATTAACTTACGTCAGAAAATGATCGTATAAGTAGTGTTTGTGAATACCAGCCCAGAAAGACAAAAGAGAAAAAAAGATTACCAGAGGTGTCCTATTGGTTTCACTGCAGAAGGAATTAACAATATCCGACACATTCCAGGAAGCCAAAGACATCAGATATCAAAAGAATTGGGACGAGTAAGAATGCTTTTCAGATATCTAACGCTTCAGATTCGTCGAACGATCTAACGGGTTTTGTCGCGGTTATCGGCGACACTATGTCGAACGACTTTTATGCGATTCACTCGGCTCTCAAATTGCACCAGTGGAAGTAGGTTGAAAGTCATCTTTATTCTCAACGACTAAGACCTCTAGTGCTTTTCAAAATTTCAACAAGACCCGGGCTAGATTGATTGCTTAGAGAAAGCGTACTTTCGGACAGATGGTAGCTTCGCTCTTGTCTCTTGTGGAGGATCATATCCAGCAATGGTCTCGAATTCCAATTTCCAATCATTCCCAATGCCCAGGGTATATCACGTGACTCACATAGTATAAACGGTTGATTATTTTAAATGTGAGGCTGGTATTGATCGGTACAGTTGAGCTCAGTTGTAACGTAAACACCGTTCTAAAGAATTTGCAGAATAATTTTGTTATATTGGGTTTTTTAACGAAGTTAAATTTTGTTTTTGTGCTCTATCAAAATTGTTATTATTGATGAAACCATCATCTCTCTGTATTAATTTTAATTCTTAATCCCGTGTTTTTATATTTTGATATACAGGTCGAACCTCGTTATTACAAAATCGCTTATTGCGAATTCCTCATTTTAACGAATTTTTTTAAAAGTTTAGTTGGATTCCTATCCATTCATTCAATGTTAAAAAATTCGGATATTACGAACTCTCGATATTGCGAACA
>JAQIXT010002413.1:0-10958 GCA_034700445.1 Stenotaenia linearis | reverse complement strand
TCATTATCTTAATTTATTACATACCACCCTTGAGAATTCATTGATTGATATAATCAAATATTTTTTTTTTTAGAATGATGGTGACTATTATTTACAAATCTAATTCTATTTTGCACTCCATTTGCAGTAAAACAGACAAAAAATTCCTTAAAAATCTCCAGAACCACTTTAAAAACGGGGCAATGATTTTGAGTGGGATCACATAAAATTTCAGAGGATCAGTCAGTAATGTAGAATACTACTGAATGCCGTTGAATGTTTCATAAATCCAATAGAATTCAATGTGATTTAGGAAACATGTCACAGAGTTCTATAGCTTATTTCACCTGAGGAGCTTCATAATGAATCCTTATGAAATGTATTATCGGCACCAGTAGGCCAGTGGTTAGCACACTCATCTCTAGTTCCAAGGGTTCCAGGTTCAAAGCTGGGCAAGATCAGTATAATCAGTATAATCAGTAAAATGAGAATAATGAGAATAATGACTTCTGACACACATAAACAGATCCAACAGTATATAAGAAATTCAAACGTTGGAAGGTTTCAAATTAACCTTTTAAGCGTCTGTGAAGTTCACTGCTGTGCCGAAGATATATATTCAAAATGCAAACATTCTCTCTTTCTGGATGGCTTTGAAGTTGTCCGGGAAGTTAAGACCGATGTTTCTAATTCTTCTTAAATGAGAAATTCTACTTAATTTTTCTCACTTAGAAAAATCATGTTTATCTACCTAAAAAGGTATTTTTATAAACAAAAAGTTACTTTTATGACATTAATATCTTTTTATACCTTTGATTTCTAAGAGTGTATGATCAAATTTAGCAATTATCTGATATGACAGAATATTTGACTAAATCTGGTAGTCCAGATATGATTTTAAAATAACAACAATCAAGAAACATTAACAAACTTTAAATATATAATTTTCTTAAATTGATGCTTGTGAAAAAAATTTCAGTGGATAATATAGGATGCTGTAGAATGTTTCATAAATTGTTTTCTTAAATTGAACTTTATAATGAGTTTTTGTAAATTTTATCATTGGAGCTGGTAGACCAGTGGTCAGTGTCCTGGTCTTAGAACCCACAGGTTCCAAGTTCAAATCTAGCTGAAGTTGGTGATTCTTTCAGCTGACTTACAGTTGATGATCTTATTGTGGTTTTCTTTAAAGTATATGGTGTATTCTTTTAATAATATTTTATAAATTTGGTTGATGGTGGCAGTAAATTAACAACAGTTTAAAAAAATATAATTATCAAAGAGGATAGATAGATGAATTCTTTCTCTTTGTCTTAAATTAATTACTTTCATTCTAATATGTCTCTTTGAATTTCTTTGTGATGTTTTCGTGAGCAAAATGAATCAAACATTGCCTAACTGTATTTTTGAGCTGAAATCTTTAATTCTTTTTGATGTCTCTGTCAAGAAGACCTAAAGGCATGTAAATATGGGAGAGAGATTTCACTACATGTGATTCTTTTTTTAATTTCTGTACGATTTTTAGGAAAAATAGAGATAAGGTGGCCTATAGATGCTAAAAGGTAAATCTGGCCCTTCTACCAATGCAGGATGTGTATGGGACTTGAATGGGAAGTTCACCAAACATAAAAAGTGTTATTCTGCTGTTTTAGAAAGTATTGTTATTTGCCAATGTAATGAATTAACAAATTGTAATAATATTTTTGTTACAGTTGGGTGAAAGTGTTAAACCTACAGGTAGGTATTTAAATAACAGAATTTAAGTAAAGATAAATAGTAAAATTTAATTAAAGAAGTTTATGAAAAGAGAAATGAACTACAATTGTTTTTTTTTCTTTTTTTCCCTTGTGTCACAAATCTACAGTTAAATTTCATCCACATAAGTTAGCAGTGTAGGATTTTTCATTAAAAAAAAGACAAGGTTTAATCAAAATCGGATAAATATTATTGTATAAATGAGAAAATCAGAAAGGAAAAAAAAATGGAAAAATTATTTTCTCCATTTTTTAAAACTTATTTTTACTTATTTTTCACTTTAAAAAAATTGCTTTTAAGTGGTCATTTTGACGCATATGTCATTTTATTGTAAATAGATATAAAACAAAGGCGCTCTGGATAGTTTGGACTGATGTCACTAGAGTGTACGTGCGTAACTTTAATGGCCACCGTTATCACCGTTATCGGTGATTGTGTGTACGGTAAATCAATTTCAAAATTGCTGAAATTATACGGAGCTGGAAAAGGTATGAGAGAAATAATGAAGAAAATAACAATAATAATGTAAATATTTGCTCATTTAATGCCAAGAACTAAAACTATCGAAATTTTTTAAAATTTTCTAGTTTCTGTTGTAGCGACAATCACAAAACACGGACTTTTATTTGTCAAGAAATTTGCTGTTTTCGTTGCAATCGTAGGATTTGATGCGTAAGTAGGTGGTAGTGGTAAAATTGTAGAGGAAATAAAATGTTATTATTTAATTTTTTTATTATTTTTTGTAGGTTTACTAGAAAAATCGTGAATTAGACTTCGATTTGTGCTCCAATTTGGAAACAAATCAATTTTTTCTCTCAGAGGAGAAGGAAATAGTTTCGAGACATTTCGGCGAGGAAATAGTGACAGAAAATTTAGCATCAAGAGAATCAGAAGAACAACTCTTCAGTTGATGTGACTGATAACAACAACGATCAACTGGAACATCGAAGCTCGGAAGCTTCCCAGGCGTCAGAACTCAAGTTTAACATTTTTGTTTAAATTTTAATTTAATTTAATTAACAGTGAAATGTTATTTATTAAACAGATGAAATGAAATGAAATTATATTAAATAACAATTAAATTATTTTATTTTATATTAAATAACAATTAAATTCGATTATTTTATATTAAATAATAATTAAATTAAATTATTTTATATTAAATAATATTTCATTTCATTTTATTCAATCAATTTAATCCAGAATACTCGGAACAATTTTCTCCGACACTTCTGCCTTATATTCGCGCCTAAAAAAAGAAAAAAAAGCATTAAAAAATCAATATAACCAATGTTTTTATGGTATGGCAATTCGTACAAAAATTTCTGCTTCTTTCGCAACTCATCTGGAAGTTGAAAAAGGATGCGGTTTGGTTGCCAAGTTTTGTAATTGCAGTATTTCGTATGGCAAACGTAACCAGCATTTCTAAAAAAAAAAAAAAAAAAAAATTTAGTCAGAAACACAATTACAATTGATGCTACTGTGACTTACAGCAAAGCCAGCTGCCCGTTGCATTGGGGGCAAGGGGACAGCGCTCCAAAGGCCATCCAGTCACACAAAACGTCCAAAAGCTAGAAAAAATTAAAAATTGGTTAAAAATTGGTTATATTGATTTAGAATTAGAAAAGTAGAAATAAGAAAATACTCTGCTTTTTCCTTGTGGCCGTTTTTGGCCATTTTGGTCAAATAACCGCTTAAGTTCTATATTTTTAAGTTTCTCCAAGCTGTTTCGTATCTTCCAAAGATACGAGTCTTGGTCCTAAAATGATAGAAAAATTTGTTACTCTGAAAACAATTTAAGATAATTTCTTACTTTTTCTTTAGACATGATGATTGGAGAAGGTGGTGGAGAAGATGGTGGAGAAGATGGTGGAGCAAGTTGGCTGAAATTAAATTGAAATTTCAAATTATATAATTGAAAAATATCGGTTTTGGTAAGGTTTTTGGGCTTTGTTTAATAATTTGTGAGAAAAACTGGATTTTTATTTTTTTTTTTTAATTGCAGATCCCTTAACATTGATAACATGATGAGATCATTTTTTGGACGTTCTTAGGCCATACCTTCGTAAGTTTGGTAATTCTTCCAGGAGAACACACTGGTCTCTGTCAGTCAGATTACAAAAACCGACCAATCTGGAGAAATAAATGGTTGAGGTTTTTTTTTCTTTTTCTTTGCAAGTAATTAATATTAAATTACTTAACGGCTGAATCCAAAAACTCAAAGATAATTCGATTCTGCACAAAGCAGTCCTGGTGATACCAGTTAGTGTCTTTTCCAATTCGAATGCTCTCCTATTTTGCACAAAAAAAGAAAATTTCAAGAAATTATTGTTAATTTTAGTTACTAATTGACAAAATTTAACATTTTGTACGAAATTCTTATTTTCAAAACAAATATTTTATACCTTTTCAATAGTTTGATTGCACATTTTGCAGGTGCAACGGGTTTTCGTGTACCCACAAACAAATTTAGCTGTTTTTTTCTTTCCTTTTTTTCCCGAACCCGCGCGAGCTTGTCGGTTGTCTAAAAAAATATTTAAAATTTTAAAATATAAAAATTTTAAATTTTTTAAAAATTTTTTAATTACCAATCATGTCCATGATTTTTACTTGGTCCGCTAATTTCAAGTGGACTATATGCTCGATCTCATTTTGATGATGGGGTCTTTTAATGGCAAAAAAGCATTTCACGTGATACCAGTCATATATCTAAATTTAAAATAAAATATTAAATGAAGTTTTGTATAAAAATAAATTCAGATTTTTTTTTACTTTGTGCGGAATGTGGTCCACCTATTGCAGAAAGAAGTATAAAAAAATAATTTTTTTCATTTAAATTCATATTTTTTTGAGAAAACTTACTTTTTTCACTTCAGCCAGTCGCAGAAATCCTGAAAAGAGTTTGTAATATTTATTTATTAATAGATTAATAGATTTTATAAATTATTAGAGGATTTAAAATTTTTTTTTTTGGGGGGGGGGGGAGGGGGGTTTCTAATTTATTTTTGGATTTTTGGATTTTTTAAAAAATTTTTACTCTAAAATTTCAATTTTTTTTTTAGAAAATTAAAATTAAAAATTAAAAAATCGTAGAAGCTTTTAAATTTTTCTCTGATTGTTCTTATTTTTTGACTATTTTTTTACTTTTATTTATGATTTGTATGAATTTTTTAAAAAACAACACAAAATATTACTATTTTTATGCAGAATTTTATTTTTATTTGAAATTCACAATTTTTCAACATAAATTGTATAGTTTTTGTTTAAAATATGAAATCATACTTGAAAATAGTGGCCAAGTGACTGATTAATTTATTAAAAAAGGCAATTTGTGACCAAATCATTTACCACACCTTTTCTGATATGTTGTTTGCACTTCTTGCAGTTGGATCCGGCTGATAAGGCATATTCAGCGTGATAAATGAGAAACGATTTTTCATCCAGATGCAAATACTGGTAGGGCATTGTTAGTTAAATTAAAACAACAATTTGGTTCAAACTGGCGGAGAATCTTCCCAGCGAATCGTCTGCAAATAGTGTAAGGTGTAAGTTCCCAGATCCACTGTTAATTTTTTTTTAAAAATGATTTTTGAAATTTATTTTTAACAGTTGCATAGATGTGACGTTATTTCATAATGGCGACTTGTTGTTGCTGTTGTGATTAGTTAGTTAGGATTAGGATACGATTTTGACGGTTTCGTATGAGTTACTTTCCACATTTTTGGGATTTTTTCAAATTTGGAAGTGATCAAAAGCTTTCATTATTTGAAAAAGTGCCAGTTTGTGACAGAGTAATCTCATAGATATCAATATCTTAAATTGAATTTACATTGAAATATTTCAAATTGATAATTTAAATATTTTTTTCTTGTTTTATTGTGACATTATTACACGTGGCATGTAATTTAAGCAATTTGAGTGTTTGGGGCAAAGAGTTGGAAATTTTATCGTTACACCATACTTTTGGACCACGTGACTATTGACATGTCTATTCTATTGGCCCGCCATACATTTTGCGGCAACAAGAAAATGGCGACATATAAAAATTTTCACTTTCAAAATGCTCAAATTATTCACAGTTTTAACAAGGAATTGGAAAAGGTATGAGAGAAATAGAAGGACAAAATAACTATAATAACACAAATATTTTACTTATTCATTGACAAAAACCGAAATTATCGAAATTTGTTTAAAGTTGCTAGCGATAATCATAAAACGTGGATTTTTCTTTGTCAAAGACGTTTTTGTAGCATTTGATGTTTAAATAGATGTTAGAGGGAAAATTCTAAAGGAATTTTATTGTTTTTTATAGAGTTATTCGTCAAAAAACAAATTGCAGTCTCGGAAATTTTTGTCGTTACTTCATACTTTTGGGTCACGTGACTGTTAGCCCAACATCTGCAATCGAGAAAAGGCGATGTATAGAGTCGAGTTCAAAGTCGCTGAAATTGTAGCGTTTCAACAAGAAGTTGGAAAAGGTATGAGAGAAATAGAAGCAGAAAGTATCTGTAACACAGACATCTTGCTTGTTCAATGACAAAAACCGAAATTATCGAAATTTTTTTTAAAAGTTGCTATTGATGATTATAAAACGGGGACTTTTCTTTGTCTAAGATATTTGATGTTTAAATAGATGTTATTGTAGCAGGAAAATTCTAAAGGAATTTAAAAAGTACAAAATTTATATTTTTATTGTTTTTTTTTGTAGGTTCATTGACAGGAAACAATGCAGCAACGAAACTTAAAACGCGATAGTAGTCGTCTTATCAGTGGTCAGTTTTATTAATTTTATTTTTTGTGTATAATTAAATTTTCAAAATTGAAACGTGCAAAGATAAATCAACGATCGCACGATGAGTGAAAAGGTGGACACGAAGTTCAAAATTGACCCAAACTTCGAGTGTTTTGAAGGATCTCTAAAACTCTCCAAACGACTGACAAATCGAGTGAAGACATCGCCGACCAAGTGGAGAAATAGTTCGGCGAGACGAATTTTAATCGGAAATTCCGAAGTCCAGACGTTATTGGAAAGAATTTTCGGATTTGTGAAGGAAGGATTGGATTTGATGGAGGTTCAGCGAGTAGGAGCCTGTTTCGTGAAGATCGGGAAGTTGAGGATGGAAGTGTAGTAGAAGGTGAAGATATTTTAGGGGAATTTTTTTAATTTGAGTAATTGAATTCGAGGGAATTTAAAATATGATCGATTTTACTTGAATTTGAATTCAATTCGATATGACTTTTGAATTTGAATTCAATTCGATTTTATTTTTCTTTTGTAAAGAGTCTATTTTTGCACAATTTCTATTGAATTGAATTTGAATTGAATTTGTTTTTATTAAACTTAAAAATAATTATTAATTTTCACTAAATTTTGAACATATTTTATCGATTTTCAATGACTTTTTCCAAGTGCATGAATCAAATCGGATTTCATTTAATTCTTCAATTTATTTTCAGGAAAATCAGATCTAAATCACAGACATAAACTTTAAGACCTAAATGTAACATCACAGCCGGCCTGGACTCTGCAAATCTATTCAAACGGGATGCCTGGCCATTGGTGAAGCAATCAACAAAGTACTTGAACGTCGAAGCACGGTAGTGAAGTTGCGGAGAACTCGGTGTGATACGACTTTAGCAAGAGAAAGATATGAACAATTGAAATTTTTACATTTCACAAAACGTATAATACAAATTAAGTTGAATTAACTGGAAAAAAAATTCCAGTGTATTGTGTTAACTTGTGTCTTGGGTACTTGGGCCTATTCATGCCTAAAAAGAAAAAAATTTCCCATAATTCATGGATGGGTGGGGGGAAATTCCATCTCTCTACCTCCTCGTGGTCCCCCTGGTTACTTCGCCTTGTGTGATGCTAAAGAGAGCTCTGGTGCCTTCAATTGGGTAAGGGTATTTTATATTAAATAATATTTCATTTCATTTCATTCAATCAATTCAATCCAGAATACTCTGGAACAATTTTCTCCGACACTTCTGCCTTATATTCACTTCTGCCTTATATTCACGCCTAAAAAAAGAAGAAAAAAGCATTAAAAATCAGTATAACCAATGTTTTTATGGTATGGCAATTGGTACAAAAATTTCTGCTTCTTTCGCAACTCATCTGGAAGTTGAAAAAGGATACGGTTTGGTTGGCAAGTTTTGTAATTGCAGTTTTTCGTCTGGCAAACGTAACCAGCATTTCTAAAAAAAAAAAAAAAAATTTAGTCAGAAACACAATTACAATTGATGCTACTGTGACTTACATTACAGCAAAGCCAGATGCCCGTTGCATTCGGGGCAAGGGGACAGCGCTCCAAAGGCCGTCGAGTCGCACAAAGCGTCCAAAAGCTAGAAAAAATTAAAAATTGGTGAAAAATTGGTTATATTGATTTAGAATTAGAAAAATAGAAATAAGAAAATACTCTACTTTTCCCTTGGGGTCGTTTTTGGCCATTTTGGTCAAATAATTGCTTAAGTTTTGTATTTTTCAGTTTCCCCAAGCTGTTTCGTATTTTCCAAAGATACGAGTCTTAGTCCTAAAATGATAAACAATTTTGTTAGTCTGAAAACAATTTAAGATAATTTCTTACTTTTTCTTTAGACTTAATGATTGGAGAAGGTGGTGGAGAAAGTTGGCTGAAATTAAATTAAAATTTTCGAATTATATAATTGAAAATATCGGTTTTGTCCACGTGGGTCGTGGACAAAACGTGGTTCTGTGGATCCTTACTGTGTCGGAAAATTGGATTGGGGTCACAGTTTTTCTTTTCTTCTTGTTTGTTTTTAGCCTTGGTCCTCCTCCTGCCTGGCTTTCTTTCTCTTCACTTCTTTGTTTTTGTTCTGTTTATTAATTACCCCTTTCCTTCTGTGGTATTGTGAGTGAAAATGAGTCGTTTCAGTTGCCAAGTCCATCCCCTGACACCCTACATCCCTTAAAACTGGATATTTGTTGTGCCTAAAATGATAATTTTGTCATCTAAAAGAATTTCTTATTTTTTCTTCATCCATGATTCCTGGATCAGGTGCTGGTGAAGGTTAGAATTTAAAAGACCTTTGTTACATCTAATTGAAGTGACCAAACAACAAATTTAATTTTTTTTTTGAACATTTCTCCTGCATTTTTTTTTACTGGTTGATTCGCACGACAAAGCATTTTTCTTGTGATATTACAAGTCTGATTTTTGATATATTTGTGAATATGTCATATTACAGAAAATTCAAACTCTGGGAGAAACATTTGCAGTTAGAATACTGACATCAAGTTCTTTTTATCTCAGATCGACTAATTTCTACCAGTAAATTGCAGATAAATGGCTGTGTGAAATGGGATTTGATTTCATATAAATAAAAGTGGCGACGAATTGATGCTGTCAGGATTGGTGATGCTGTGATGCTGTTGTGAGTGGTTTAAAGTTCTTATATTTCGATTTCTAATTACACACAAGAAAATTATAAGTTTTTATGGAACGATTATCCAATTCTTGGTATTTCACCAAATATTTTATATTCGTTGTTGTTTTAACCATACCTTCGATAAACTTAAAAATCTACAATTGCACCATTCATCTTCAAATTTAAAATAATTTATTATAAATATACATCAATTACATCATCCAAAGTATATGCAAACGCGATTCCAACTTCAAGTGTGTAAAATTCGGCAAGATAGCATCTGGTTTTACTGTTTTCAGCACGAAATGCAGGCGTTATGACGTAAACTTTTTGAATTTCTCCACTAAGGAAAAAAAAATTGCAACAATTTATTTAAATTTCTTTCATACCAAGCTACTATTTCCAACCGCAGCTCGGGACGGTTAGATACGGTTTAAGACGGAGTCTGCAAGAGAGAAAGTAATTACGTCCCTATATTAGATACGAATTACACGAGACGAATCAAATTAAGAAGAACAGAATTATGTAAGAAAACATAATGCAACACTTTTCTATTACACAGAACAATACTAAATTGAATTATTTTAATTTCTCCAGGTTATCGATGATGACTTTCAAAGATGCTGCGATGCCCACAGAAGACGTGGATCAAAAGTTATTGTGGTCGACGCGGACACTCGAGTGCTGAAAGTGCAGGAAAAGTTGTTTCAAGTCGTGACCAAGAAGGAGTTGGGAACAAATTTGAATTGGATGTCGTTTATCGAGCACCGCATTTGTCGCAATAAGTTTATATGATCAAGGATGCAATTTTATTTCCGATTCAAGTAATTATTTAATAAATTTTCTGAAGGATATTTGGTTCCCTTAACTTATGTAAAGTCGAATTAACGTGTCGGACGAAAGCACATCCAAAGGAGTCAGAACTTCCGAATGGACGGAAGCGATCTCTTGACCCTCGATTAGATCGAATCGGTTTTCGAGAAGACGGAACAGATTTCTGAAACAGATGACGGAAAAAGTGCTTTTTCGAATTTGGGGTAATTATTTTTATGTATTTATTCATTTTTATTTCGAAAATCCGACATAGCAGACTAGAAAGACAAGAAGAAGGAAGAGGAGGGGAAAGAAGAAAGAGTGAAGGAAGATGTGGCCAATGCGACGGATAAAGCGAAGAATATGACTGAAAAAAATCGAATCGGAATTAAGTGCAGCGGCCGACTGGCTGGACGACCAAAAGAGACGACGTCGAGGATATATCAGTAAATCCTTTTTAAAAAAAATTAATTTCGAAATTTTAATTTTTTCTTTTTTATACACATAAAGAAAAACAAACTACACGTGGTCATCAAAGATTTATTCGCACGCGCCAAGGAAAACAAAGACAGACTGGAAATCCTAAAAAGCCGAGAATTACTACACAGGAGCCGAAGGTATTAGCCGAAGACGAACAGTATTTCACAGAAGTCAAAATTGATCGTTTGGAGAAAACCATTAACCACACCAAAGTCAGTTTTTTTTTATAAAAAAATTCGTTATACCGAGTTTCGATCTTCAATTAAAATAATTGAACCTCGTTACAACGAATTCTCGAATTTTAACGATTCATTAATTTTCAAATTTGAAGTTTTTTTTATAAAAATTTAATTTTTCAGGAATGACGCGAAACCAAGTTAATCCAGCAGGAAAAGAAATCCGCATACGAAAAACCGGTCATGGCCGTACGAAACATTGCTGAGAAGATGACCATTTTCGAACGGGAAGTGAAATATTTAGTCAATAAAGCGTGAACTACCAAACCGAAACCAAAGCCTAATGGATGACACAAAAGATGA
>JAQIXT010002412.1:0-10959 GCA_034700445.1 Stenotaenia linearis | reverse complement strand
TGTAACTTAAAAGACAAGTGGTATTCAAGAGATACCGTAGTGTTGTATAATTTTGTTTTTATGATGTGCCAAATGCATTCCTGTACAGACAGCCAAGATGGCTACACACAGAAATAAAGTGTCCTTGAGTTTTACCATGTTTATCCACTACTTTTTCATTTTTACAGCGATGACAACTGGTGGAACCTCAACACGTTGAACCATGGTTTCATCTGTGGTGGCCGCAACGAAAAACCACGTCGCTCGGCGTCAGATCAAGTCCATGGCTCGCGCCGCCATTGCATTCCAGCGTCTCGTCACCCAGATCAAGTGCAGAGCCAGCCACATTGCTATCTCAATCTGCCACGCCGCCGTTGAGCTCTCTGAGCGCCCAGCCACTAGCGCTCCCGCATGGGTGGTTATCCATGCGAGTGAGCACATATGCCAGTGGTATGCCGGACGTGGGAAGAATCCCCTTGGCAATGTGATGTCGAGAGTGGACGCAAAGTAGGTTGGTTCGTTGATCGGGTACAGCTCCGGTGGAAAATACCTTGAGAGAGGGTTGACTGATTCCTGGAACGTGACCTCAATGTGCAGTTGCACCTCGTCCAATACCTCCGTGGTCGGCAGCAGCAGTTCCAATGTTGGAACCACCATATGGTCGACCATTTCGGTATCATCCTCATGGTGTCTGCTCGGGGTTCACGAACAGTGTGGGGTCGATCTCTTCAGTATTGTCCGGGAGCAGTACGGTCTGATCTGGGACGTTTTCTGTGTGGGCGAACCGGAGTCTCCTTTATTCCGCATAGTGCCACTTATGAGCCGTGCTGGTGGCTTCACGTGTTAATATGCGTTTCGACCACTTCGGATGTTTAACGCGAAGTTCCTACATCAGCTCGTCCGTGGGCTGAGAAATCAGGGACTTGACGTCGTCGCTAACTTCCAACTTGTTAGCGATTGTAGTCTTCAACTTTGGCTTCTTAGTTTTGGCCTGTTTCTTGACCTTCGGGATTGCTCCTGTTGAGGATTGATCCGTCGTGGTCGGGTGTGAAGCCAGGGCAGCCAGGGCAAATCTTATTTGCTTCGTTGACGCACCCACAATTCAATGGCTGACTCTCTCATACTCGTTGCCTCCCAAATGTGTCCAAACACTGCTTGAAATTCACCAACGGTCGGTGCAGCTGGAATTCGTAGGACCCATAACCTTTGTTGAATATTCAATGATGCAGTGGAATCCTTTGGTGAACTCGGGTGTATGGTAATAAGAAATGAAGTTGATATTTAAAATGGTAAAAAGCAAAAGGAACTTTATTCTGTTAAGACAATAACTTCATCAACCGACTTGGTCAATGGCTACGGAATACTACAACTCATGATGATGATTCAATTCATGATAAGAGATGGGTATCAATGTATTGACCCCTACAATCAATATGAAAACTTGGATTTACTTTCCAGTACTGTACATGTAAACAATAACGAATCATATGTACAAATACACTTCCATACATCATGTGCAAGAACAAAAACGCTATAAATCAATCACAATACACTATATCAAATACAGCATTCAAAAACTATACAACAATACAATATCATACAATACTTCTGTAATTATACAATACTAAAAGATAATCAAAATCAACATGTATAATACCTTGGGTACAATACATTGAACCCCTAAATAACACCTGGTTGTAATATACAATAACACAAAGGTAAACAATGAATATATGGCATGCCAAAACACTACATAAGCACTATGAAGATCACCGCCCCACAATACAACACTATTTGACTTGCAAGTAATTCAATCAGCTGTTACAATAATTCACTTTCATAAATAATACACTGTAAACACTTCAATAATACGGAATACTGAATTACACAATACTATGTCATGCAAATAACAACATCTTCTTTAAACGTCATGTCGCAACTTTCAACAATGCAACCGTTGTTCTTTGGCAAATAAATTCGAAATACCTTTCTCGTTTCCGAATATCTGACGAAAATCCCTTTTTCCGCTTTTTCGTCCAATTTTGTGCATTCATGCTCGTTAATATCCATGAATGCCTCGCATCTGAAGTGTTCGTTCGGTTTTCATCCAGGTGTCTTTTCAAGCGACGTCATGTTGACCTTTGAGCTAAAACCTGCGTTTTTAACATACGCGGCAGTCAACATCGCTTCGCCCCAAAAACGTCCTGGTAGTTGCACATCTATTATGATCGTTCTTGTTGTCTCCATAATTGTCTTATTCCAGCGCTCGGCAACTCCATTGCTCTTTGGAGGCAGTTGTATACTCGTGCTTGATGCCATTTTCCCTCAGAAATTCGTTTAGAGTTTCGTCCACAAATTCTCCGCCGTTGTCGCCTCGCAATCTTTCAACTGTCTTATCTATATTGAGAAATAATATCAATTTTCTTAATTCTTCTTTCGTATCGGACTTCAATTTCAGCAATTTGACGAATCCTTGATGCGAAAAATCTTCAACAACCGTCGATACGTAGTTTCTTACTCTGTGCGTTTCCGGTCTTATCGGTCCCATCAAATCGCAATGCAACAGTTCAAATGGTGCATTTGATTGAATCGTTCTCACAGTCGGATGACTTCCCCAAAATGCAACTTTCGCATTTTTTGTTTTGCATATTCTTGAAATCCAGTCCTTGCACATGATTTCCGGTTTTCAATTTTCTCAATGCGTCGTAATTGGTGTGTCCCATTCGCTCATGCCAAAGTTTTTCTGACGTTTGAGCGTAATAAGCCTTTTTGAACTCTTTCTTCGTCTTCGTTTTCAATATGTTCAAGTCTCCTATTCGAACTCCGTAGAAACTTGATCCATTTTTGGTGATTTCTACTTTTTCATCGTCGAAAATAACCTTGAATCCTCTATTTCTTATTTTGGCAACGCTCAATAAATTTGCACTGACTTTAGCCAAAAACATGACATCTGTCAGTGAGAAAATTTGTTCTTCGTCATGTGTAATTATTGTGATATCTCCGTATCCTTCGCTCACGATGCTCGAATTGTATTCGGTGGTTCCGATCGTCGTACTTTCTTCTATAAAAGTCTCGAATAAATCTGCATTCGGCGTCATGTGGCTCGTTGCGCCTGAATCTATGACCCAATCTGTTTGTCGGTTTATTTTACTAGAATCCGCCATCATTATGTTCACTTCTTGCGCATCTTTGTGAATTTCTCGAAATTCGGCTTCGCTGCATTGCACATCGCAAGTGGGCGAAACGTCTGAATCGTCTTCGCGGGACTCGGTGGTCTGAGTTCTGCATGAAATCTTGTTTGCACCATGCTTCGACACTTCGTCTGGTTGCAAATCGTGTTCTCCGCATGCTGTGATCGGCTCGTCTCCCTCGGCATCATTTTTTCGATTTTCCTGCTTGACGACATTGCATCGTACCTCGTCAATCGCATTCACGCACTCTCTGGTCCAGCAATTATTTTTCACGTGATCAATTTTGCGGCATTTGTAACATTTCGGCTCGTGTCTTTCCCGCTACGTTCAATTTTTCGTTTTTCATTCTTCGATCTGACTTCTTTCTCGTGTTCTTTTAAATCGCGTCTTACGTCCTCCATGGTGGATTTTTCTCGTTCTTTGATCAACTTGACCAATAGAGAGTTTTCAGCACGTGTTATTTGCGGTGCATGATGGGATCGGCTGCTTTGATCTACAGCACTTGGTGGAGGCCATCCTGATTTCACAGCCCACTATTTAAAAGTTTTACCCGTTTTACCCAAAACTTTGGTTTAGTAGTTTAGTTGATCGGTTTCCATTGGCTGTGCCGATCTCTCCCATGTGTAAAACTAACAATTTAGTATTGTAACAGTTAGCAATGAAACCAAGACGGCTGCCAATGATCACGTGCTAAAAACTCAGTAAATCGCGTACTGGTTGTCGTGCTTTTGACCTCTCAAGCCGTAATTTGCCATAACTCTCATTCCGAAATTTCGTCACCGGCTTCCGTAAGGACATTGATTAAGTTCTCGACCCAATCAATATATTTCTCGCCAGTTTCCTTCCGATTGAATTTTTGGTCCATGTCAGGCACTTCCGTGCCACACCTTTGGACGTTGCGTTAATCACGTCACGTTCGACCTATCATTCATTTTACAATATTGTGACTGGGTTCCTGGGTGACCGGGTTTCACCAAGGGGTACTGGGTGAAGGGTCCCGGTTCCGCGGTGCACGTATAAATGAGTGACACGAACGACAATTCACTTTGGTTGTGTGGCTTTATTCATAAGCCGGTGAAGTGCTTACGCCCATGACTGGTGCGTCTCGGTCCCCCTGAACGTTAAGGAATCTCACAGCGACTTACATCTCGTCTCAGCCCGCAGTATCGACACTTGCTTCCAAACTCATCTCTCTATAGCTCAGGCTTCGGTCGTTGACGTGGAGAACGAATCTAGGTGTTGCGTGTTCGCAAGCCGGAAAGATTCTCTCCGCACAGCGACCTGGGCCTTATCTTTGTAGCTAGGGATGAGTCACGTACTTCCTGTTACGAGAGTACGGTAATGACTCATCTTCCTGACGGTACGATAGACAGTGCCGACCGGTGGGTTACCGGCGGTCACAATATAAGCATTTTAATTTTGAAATAAAGTTAGTCTTGTTATACCCTTAACTAGCCTACTGTGTCCTCTTAGCTAGCTTACAGTCCATTAGTCTTTTTCTCGGCTTTTCGAGGTTTTTTCCTGTTTTGCCTGCATAAGCTTCCGTCAGCTTGTCCCAAATTGCTTTGGAGATATTGTGCTTCGAAGAACGATTGATCAGGGTCTCGGTCATCGACGTAATATCTTGGCTATCTTTTACTTGCCAATCCAGGTACACTGTCTCTTTTTTCTCGTAATCTTCTTCTCCCTCCTTTGGTTTTATTGGCGCTGTCTTTTTCAATATACTCCAGCAATTTCCCTCTCTCTAAGGCGGTTTTAATCACGGATTTCCACGTATTATAATTTTTACCGTTTAATTTCGGAATTTCAATGCTATATCCAATTTTTCCTTCAGCCATCGTATTCATAAAGTTCGTGTGTTGAATTGGAGTATCTTCTTCCCTTTTTTGGACCACGTGGTTTTTCTTTCTTTATACTGGTGGGTAGATTTTCTTCCGAAATTAGCCCTTTTTTACTTTTTTACTTCTTCTGGATCTAACCATCGATAACTGCTACCATTTGTTGGACATGGAAGCAATGACTGTTTAACAATCTGGTTAACAAATAACAATAACTTTTATTGTTTGATCGCAGTTGACATGATCAGCACAACTCAAGTGTTACAAGTCAAGTGATACAAGTCTCAACACATGGTCGGGATTAAGATAACATTCCTTACATAGCGTTATCGCCACCTGTTGTCAGGTGACTAAAATATTTAGAGAAATTACAAAGTTTTTCAATCAATCAACACAAATCGACGAAAACTGTAACATAAATTTATAAATGTACGTTTGATTATTCAAATTGGTTATATCATTTAGGGGAGTTTATTCAATTATAATATTAATAATTTTTAAAACACCTAGTATGTAATTTAGAAAAATTCAATGATGAAGCTAGGAAAAAACCTTATTTTTGCATTTTATTTCTGTATAAAACATGTTGTTAAAATTTTATTTCAATACTGCTTTCACTTCGTTATAATGAGTTCTGACTTTTTTCCCTTGGCACAGGAAAAAATGATATGGGAGAGGAGAAAATGTACCTTGTCTTCTCTCGGAGGCAAATACGCTGAGATTCGCGGTGAGTTTTTACGACTCACATTTCCATAAAAATTTTATTATATTATGAAAAGCACGTGATAGGCCGACACGTGATGAAGGCAGTGTAGAAAGAAGCCGAAGCGAGTGCAGGCAATAAGAAGATCGCGCACGGGAATATATATTTGGCTCTCTCTCTCTCTCTTTCTCATTGGACGGAGAACAGATTTCTTTTTATTTCTTTACCACATTTTTACACCTTTCAATCCCCTTCTTTCTTTTTTTCTATTCTTTTTCATCTTTTTCTTTCGCTTGGATTTCTCATCAGTCCTTCAATTTAACGTACATTCAAACCCATTTCTTTTCACACTTGTTATTCCGAATTCATTATAATATAACATTGAGTGATCTCATTTACTCAACTCAAGGTTTCCAAATACAATTTCAAATAGAATTTTTTTCAAAATATCTACTTTATTTCTCATTTACAAAAATAATATTGCAGTCAAATGATTGATAGCCTATCACTCGTATACGCCCTGCGAGAGAGAGAGAACGACACTGGGTTCCTGCAGCGACAAAGCGTCTCCTAACGAGTTTTAGATGCGACCATGCGCCTGCACCACATTTTCTTCAATGTATATGAAAAAATATCTTTAAATGTAATTCTTTATATTTTCCACAACATATTACTCCAAATGTGATACTGATTTTTTTTCTTTATTTTATAGCACCTTTTTTTTTATAGAAATAAAAAGTGAAGATTGTTTTAAAACTGGGAAATGATGGAAATCAATCAACTGAGTTTAATTAAAACGTAAGAAACATGACTAAACACCATTTAGTGACTCTGATTTTAACTTATTTCTTTGTTTTGGTTTTCCTAGAAGTTCCAGATCAATATCCTTTTATTTTCTCCAGAACAAGGAAGAAGATCTATATAATGTAATAGTTTGGCAATTACTTTGTCATTTGTCACCTTTGTAAAATTTAACTTTCATAGTTTCACTGATTGATTTGTATACGTGCTCCAGAAGCCATCAAAAATCAAATAGAAAATGGTTCACTCTTAGAAATAATAGTGTGATTCACACCTTTAAAGGTGTTTTATTGAAGCCTGGCTGACATCGTTGTAAAGGTATTTCTGAAGTCTGGCTGATGACTTTACAGGTTTCCCTGAATCCTGGCTGACACCTTTGTAGGTGTTTCTGAAGCCAGGTTGACACCTTTATGTTAGACGAAATCGCATTAATGTCTTTATGACGTTTTTTACCTCCTCTTGTAGTCACTTGTTTCGGGGGCGCCATGCCACCTATATAAAGAGCGTTTTTTGAATAAAGTCCATCCCATTGTACCACAACACGTTATCCACTTCTTTCGCTGTGCGAAATCTACAAGATCGACCACATTTTAACACTTTACAGGGATCCTGAAGCCATGGCTGACACTTTTTACAGTGTTTGTATACATCTAATGTGAAAATAATAACAATAAAAATTGAACGATAATTTTTACATCTTTTAAAATATTTTACACCTAAGCGGATGTTCTGCTTTTGCCAAAGAACTAATTGTCTACACCTCAAAAAGAATTGGTGTATAGAGCCTTAAAACACCTTTTCTACACCATTTTTTTCTAAGAGTGTATGATGATTGAACATTTTATATTTAGTGATTGAAATTATTCAAAACACTATAAAATTGTCTACACTTTTCTCTTCTCCTGCTTTCAATTGACTGTTTTGTTTAGGAAATTGTTTATAAAATAAAAAAGAGAGAGTTGTTTCACTTTCTATATAAAATGTCCTTTTCCACTTCGAATATCGTAAGCAATAAGTTTTTTTATTTCTTTTATTTTCTGTTCCATCTTCACTTTTATGCTGTACCACAGTCAATCATTCTTTGTTTTCCAAGACTTCTATTTCCTTATTTTGCGTACTAATCACCTCATTACACAGTAATTATTAAATACTGTATAACGAGATGATTAGTAAGCGAAAAAAGAAAATACACTTAAGTGTTACTGAATTGACGATTTAAAGCACATCAGGCAAAAAAATCTAATCTCAAGTACAAATTATTAAACTTTGTCATTTATCATCCAGTAATTTCAAATGAGGAATCAGGTGTAACCAACGACAACAAAAAAATCATTAAGCATTTTCTAAGTGGATGATAAGATTATAGAAAGGAATTAAAATGCAATTATAGTCTCCCAGCTGTTCATTGCAAACAAATAAATAAGGAGAGAATTATAATCAAAAAAGTAATATAAATATAAATAAATTTCTAAATATAAACTTTGTACATAAACTTCAATATTCTGTACACACAATCTGGCGCGAGTTCTACTTTAATGCCCCTTCACTGACTTTTTTTTCATCTCTCTTCCGCACTCTTCTCGACCCGTACAACCATAGGACGTAATTCGTTTCAAACCCCTAAAGCTGGACAAATTTAATAAAAAAAATAGCCCAAAAGCGAACGAATGCAGTAGCAATCAAAATACGCGCGGGGAGGCGTCAGATTTTGCATGAAAAATGCTTTTGGCCCCCTCCAGAGGCGCTTACATTCGAGTTTGTGAAGACCCTCGTGTGTAGAACGGTGGAGTTGTGTTGAAATGGCAGGGGAGGGGGGGGGGGGACGCGCATTCAAATGTGCAAGCCCCCACACAAAACCATACAAGAATTTAGTCTGGCGTTTCTTGACCTGTTATTGAATTGTATTTGGCATAAGAAAAAGTCTAAACGCTTACTATATGTTATATTTGTATTATATGTTAAATTTTTGTGATGTTTATACAAAAACAATACAATCTCATTAAAAAGGCATAGAGAAAAAATAAAGAAAAAAGATATTATTAAGAAGATAAAAATAATCATAAATTTATTAATACTATTTAATTCATAACGCTTTAAATGAGATATTTTAAAATAATTTTATAACAAAGCATTGATTAAACAATTTAATTGTGAAAAAGAAAAGGAAAAAAGAGAAAAAACGACTCTGGCAGAGCAATAGAGCACTACATACAGCCCACGATCAGGCGGAGCTTTTAAAAAATTCTCTTTATACAAAGAGGCGACGGGGCGTGCATTTGCTCGCGAGACTCTTTGGGTTAATCGAAGCGAAAGTGATTGGTTGCATGGGCGCCGACAAGTTTGGCTTTGACGAGGAATTGGTATGAGAGCAGAACAAGGGAAAAGACATTATCTCATAATTACGAGGCAGATCCATTACCCACCAATTACCTCAAACCTCCCTACTTCCCTTCTTGTCAATATCCATGCAAATGGGGCACGAAAAAGGGAAAGAAGAGGTTTTCATGCGCGGAAAAAATGTCCCACTTCATTGAAGGGACCGCCTGATCGACCCAATTTTCCTTCGCTGATGTAATCAAATCATTTTTGTTTGCTACTCCAAACGATCATTAGCTCTCGGCACGATCTTGTGATAAATTGAAAAATGAGAATTACAACATTAGATAAAAAAAATAAGTATGAACTGGCATTTTAAAAATGTTTAATAATTTTACTATGCAATTGAAGTTTATTTCGATAATGCGACAATTAGCAGGTGTAATTTTTGATAGTGGAATACTTTACATTTGCTGAAATGGATGACTGCGTCATTGCATGGATACTAATTAGCGTTCATCATTATTATCATGGACGTTGCGATTATTTATGACACCGATTAGATGAGTTGAGCACGAAAGGAACTAATAGGACAAGAGGATTAATTAAATGCACGTTTCGACCCGATATAAAACTCAAAACAGCCTTCCCCATCAAGGGTCACTTGGGCAAGTGACCACCTGAACGTAGTTTGCTGGGTGGAAATTAAACCTACAGAGGCAACAGATGCCCGCCAGTGATAACTGGCGTTTAATAAGTGTGCTTATGAGTAATGAAGGAGCAACGCGATAATAAATAACTTGGTTTAAAACGCATTTTCAAGAACTAAGTGATTCATAACATGCCTTCTTCAAATCCACCCTAACTTATTATCTAAATTATAAAATTGCATGAATTAACAACAGGTGTGCAGTTTTCAAATAATTAAACGAGTCTTCAAGTACCCTTTGATATTCTTATTACAAGATAAATTGCTAAATTAGAGTAATGGGCTACACTCTCAGAAAAAAGTCTTGAGGTATCAATATGAGGATATGTTTGTACCTTCAGGTACTGTATAAACATGTCCCCTTGCTTATGTAAACCTAAAGCTATAAACATGTCCCCATATTGATACCTCATGGTTTCTTTTCTGAGTGTACTTATCACTGAAAGTGTATAATTTACTTTAATTATTAGTTTATGTAAAACATAAAAGTAAAGACTGTGGCCAACAAAAAAATGGATTTCTTGCAACACTGAGCAATATAAATTTAAATCCATATTTGTTCGAAAACATATAGACCTAAAATTATGTAATTAATCTTTTTTGTAAAACTATCTCTTTACTTGAACCGCCATTTAAACTAAAATGAGAAGCCATTACTGAAATCGTCACGTGCCGATTGTTATTAGGATAGCAAATTTCAATCGGTTTAAGACGTTGCAATCCGTAAAGTAAAGGAATAAAAAAAAATAAACAATTAAAGAAAAAAATAAGATAAAAAAATTCGGGCCAATTATGAAAACCAAAGTGCCTGTTTTAATAATGAGATTTGAAACAAGAATATGAGCGGGGTGGCTTGTTTAATCTTATTCTTTTTGCTTGACGGTAAGGGTGGGTTGAAAACTAGGCGCAAATTGTAGGCGGAGAAGGTATTAAGGGGCGGCGGTCGGGCAATCTGGTCCCTAGCAGCTGCGGCCCGTCGTTAGCTTTTTACGTTGGCTGAATAGATGATTGGCCAAAATCGACGACAACAAAGCTAAGCGCGATTAGGGTGACGCGTTAAGTATAAAAATAAAAATATTAAATAAAAATGAAAGAGACAGAAAAAAGTATTAGAAATGTATAAAAAATGAGAAAGCGAAGAGAAAGGTTTTTTGTCTTCATATGCTATCCTCTAGGGGTGTGCAATATTGCAATATATCGCATTTCAATATTTTTTTTGAACTATTGCAATGCAATTTTTCAAAAATATTGTAATGCAATATATTGCACTTTCAATATATTGCAGATATTGCAATATATTGCGATATCGCAATATATTGCAATATATAATCGCAATATATTGCAATATATTGCGATAATATCGCGCTATTGCAAGTGATGTGTAAGTAGTACTTGCAAATCACTTAGATCACATTTGGTTCA
>JAQIXT010002411.1:0-10961 GCA_034700445.1 Stenotaenia linearis | reverse complement strand
AGAAATTTAAAATAAATTTGCAGAAATTTAAAATAAATTTGCAGAAATTTAAAATAAATTTGCAGAAATTTAAAATAGATTTGCAAAAATCTAAAATAAAATTGCAAAATTTAAAGTAAAATTGTACACATTGCATAATTTTTAAAAAAAAGATAGTTGAGTTGGAATACAAATTCTTTTTATGCCACTGACAAATATTTAATACGTACAGCTAAATCCCGAAGTCCTGCTAGAAGAACACTTCCAGCTTCTTTGGTATTGTTTAGAAGATTGTCTCTTTTAAGCACATTGACAAATGCTTCTAATAGAATTACTTTTGATGGATCACCCATCCACGTATTATATATCCGATATGGCTACAGAAAAGATTATTTCATTAACCAGCGAATTTAAGTCAAATTTTCTTATTATACCTTATCAGGTCTGAAAGCATCACTGTAGTAATAACCTCCAGTCATCATTTTCTTGCTAAAACTAACAATGTCTGGAGAATGTGGCAAATTCCAGCTTTCGTGCGCCCAAAAGGTTCCGGTTGGTCCTGCACCCGTTTGCACTTCATCAACCATAAAAGCTATTTCATTCTATTGAATAAAGTTGTTGAAACTGATTAATATTGTTGAATGGATTGAAGTTCACTTACAGTTTTTGCAATTTGTTGTAACTTCCCAAAAAAATTAGGGGATGCATGATTATCCCCACCTTCTGCTTGGATTGGTTCGATAACAATACCAGCTACTGGTCTACCTTTTTTCCTAAATTCGTGGATTAGTTCTTGAACCTAGAAAGGAATTTTAATTGATTTTGATTAAGTTTAAGAATACCATATTTCTTCACCAACACGTATCTTATTAGAAATTAGAAATTAAAAAATTTTTGATTAAATTTCGATCAAGAAAATTCCTAAGTTCTTTATTCAGAAAACAGTGATTGCAGCCTTAAGAAGACTTATTTATATTGCATTAACATTATAAAATGTTAAATCAACTTAAATAAACCTGAAATAACTAGTTTTTACAGGCAGAAGTGCTTTACACGAGTGCTATTTGAAGAAATTGGTATCTAAGTTATAATGTAGAAACTAGATCATTCGAACTAAATGGAGACAAGATAGTCTAGATAAATCGAAAAATCTAAATGTATGATTAATGGGGCACGTGATTTAGCGCGAAATGACGTGTCGCGAATAGGAACAACCGCGAAAATACTTCGCGCTTGTTCCTATTTGACTTAAGGACCGAACGTGACTTGACCTGTCGCGAACAGAATCAAGCACGAACTGAAATTTCGCGACTTCATTTACGGTAAAACTTCCGATTTGTATGGTGGAACCGCAAAATATTTTCGCGATTGTTCCGATTTTCTAATAAAATGTGGGATATGCGGAGATATGACATCGTAGCATCGTTCAGAGATGGGGGGTGAGTAAAATATCACGTGACGTAAACAAACTTGATTCCCTACTTGATTCCTTGAGAAAAGAAAAAATTTTTAAAAATAAAATTAGATAAAATGTCATTTCAAAAAATTCAATTTTAATCATTTTCACTTAGTAATATGTGACCGGGGCGATGGGATCCCACCGCTCCGGCCACTAGAAGGCGTGGTCAAGTCCATGGACGCGTCGCAGCCTGTCGAGGCGCGTCCACATGGGTCGCATGACTTCCGGTGACACGAGAAGAGGATAAGGGGGGACAAGCGTTGGTCCAGAGTGTCGTTCGCCAGACACGAAAGGGTGAAGATGTGTGATGAGGCTGCGATCACCTGCTTCCAGCCGCGACCGTCCGTAACCCCGAAAGGAATGGGTTGAAGGGAGAAGTGACGATATATCACAGTAACCAATGTTTCAGGGCTCCACGGCCTGGGGACAGGCAACCATCCCTGACTGCGGGGCAGGTGTTTATTGAGTAGATAAGGGATTTGGGGCAGGATTGATTCGGGATAAGTTGGTAATAAAAGGCCTAAAACCGATAATATCCGAGCTTCGTGTCAGTCATTTATTCGTGACCCAATCCACCGCCATGAAACCCACCCCGAATGGGCGAAATGGTAGGAGATTGGTCACAAATAGTTCTTAATTTCATTTTACTGTAAAAAAAATAAAATAAAACCTGTTCCATTATGACGATTCATATCTCGACTCGCAACAAATCGACGATTTTTGAAACCAACTACCTAAAATAATTCCGACCTTGATTCCCTACTGTTGTCTTGATTCCCTACATTGATTTTCGAAGTACCTCCTTTCGCTGTCGCGCGTTTTGCGATCGCGCACTTTCACCCTTTTGGTTTTTAATTACGAAAAAATTGGAACAAGCGCACTTGTTCCGCGCTTGTGTCCAAATTTCAGCAAGTTTTTCATGTACTTCAACATGATGACTGAAAGTTTTGTTCAGATTAGATAGTCGTGTGGTTTTCAATACAGCATATTCCCTCAAATACTGAAATCCGAACCTTCTAATGCAAACAAAACTCATCAGTTCCAATCTTTTCCAATGCCGGAACATAAAAAAACTCTGAAATCCACTCATTCCCAAATGCACCCAAACTAGCAAAATCCATTCAAATTATGTTAAAAATCAATTTCATATTTTTATATTTCTTAGTTTAATTTAAGTTTATTTAGTTCTTTCTTTCATTTCTATCGAAATCTCATTAATCCCAATAGTTACTGATTTCAGCCTCCATACGATCGATTGCAAACCAGTTTGTGATTTTTCTTATTGCTTATTATTTCATTTAATTGTAACCAATTGTATAATTTCATTTCATTTATTTCATAATTTAATCTTATTGTAAAATTACCAACCAATGGTAATTATCTTGTGATATTGTAAATTTGTCATTGGACGGAAGTCACGTGATTACAACTTCATGTTCATCCCTTTTTGTATTTAAGGGTCAACTGACTCTAATAATTTTAGTTGCAGTAAAAGTTTCTACCGCTTTTTTACAAGTCATCGTGCTACTTCCTTTTTGCGTCTCCGGACCGTTACAATCACTTTGCCAACATAAATTTGCATTTGCGTTAACTCTAAACTTTTAGAGTTACTAAAGGAAAAACCCAATTTCTTTTAAATTAACCACTGAAAGCCAGCCGTGCTTCAAACTAAGCGAATAATTTAGTGAATAAAATAAATTGAGATTGAGGTTTATAAAATGTAAATAAAAGAATCCCCGCTTAAAAATAAAACACAATGATGATATACTACACATTGCAAACACTTCACTATACCATTATAAATTTTTTCAGATTACCGTAAAAGATTAACTGTAGTAATAATCATTGTAATAGATATACCTTTGATTTTCTAGACCAACTTTAACTATCTTTCAATTTTTAATTAATCATATGATTTATAGTAGGAAAATGCAATTGCAAATAAAACTAATTGTGGGATTCAGCATCACATCGTGGCGTCAACGTAATGTCACGTGACGACACGATAGACTCGACTGAACCATAGTATATAAGAATAAGGAGAGATCAATAAAGACTTGTCTATTTTCTAATAACCAGCTGTTTGCTTATTACGCGTCGCAATACGACGACCAACAACACATGGTGGCAGCAATTAATTAAAATACGAACCAAATACAATAAAACAAACACATGGGCCCATACAAACCTCCGGCCAAATTCGACTTCGAACGATCGGCAGACTGGCCTAAGTGGATTGCCAGATTTAAACGATATAAAGAAGTCTCGAAATTAAAAGACGAAGGACGCGATACCCAAATAAACACCCTGATCTACTGCATGGGCGAGAAAGCCGAGGAAATATTTGCAATGTTCACCTGGCCAAAAGATCACAAGACTACACTCGACGAAGTCATGGGCAAATTCAACGCACATTTTCTCGGAAAACGAAATTTAGTGTTCGAACGAACAACCTTCTTCCAGAGAAGACAACCAGAGAATGAAGCAGCCGAAAATTATATCACCGCCTTGCACACGTTAGCATCAACATGCGATTTCAAGAAGATGAAAAACGCCAAAGAAGAACTGATACGCGACATCATGATCTACGGTCTGCGAGATAAAAGACTACGTGAAGAATTGCAACTAATGGCCGACGTTAGTTACACTTGACAAATCTAAAGAAAAAATTAAGCAGGCAGAAACAGTGAAAAATCAAAACGACACCTTACAAGCAACAACGAACACGAACACTACGACAACCATCGACTGTATCTATTCAAAAAAATCCTCGTGGAAAGACAGTAGTGTCAAAAACACCAAAAAAAGCGGTAACACTGACCCGAAGTGTGAATGGTGCGGAGGTGAACGACACGCTTATAAAGATTGCCCAGCTAAAAATACAACGTGCAATAACTGCCAAAAGAAAGGGCATTACGCCTAAGTGTGCCGTAGCCGCAAAATCAAAACCGTACAATCCAGCGACGTATTTCACTTAGACGCCGTCAAACGGCCTACACGAAGAACTGGCAGATGGCATGTAACCGTCGAAATCGGCAATAAATACCTACCACATAAAGCCGACTCGGGGGCTTGCGTATCGTGTATATGCAACGAAACATTCAAAACGCACTTTCCCAATATACGATTTTAGAAAACAAACATACTGCTCATAAGCGCAAACGAACGGGAAATGAGCACGGCAGGCGTCTTTAACCACACGATCCGATACCGAGGAAAATCAAAGAAAACAGATATATATGTCGTCCATAACTTAGGAGAGTCCTTACTCGACGGAGACACGTGCTACGACCTCGGGATACTGCGACGGGCTGATATTGATTCAATCACCAAAACGGAAACACGAACGCTCAAACCGGAAGACACGTTCCCGAAACTCTTTGAAGGATTGGGAAAGGTGAAAATACCCTACAAAATCACGTTAAAAGACTATGCCATACCACATGCACTCACCACCCCACGTCGTATACGGATACCACTCTTGGGCGAGATCAAAACAAATCTCGACAATATGGAAGAACTCGGAGTGATCAAACGAGTCGACGAACCGACAGAATGGTGCACGGGCCTCGTCCTTGCCCCAAAACCCAACTGCACTATTAGAATGTGCGCCGATTTTACCAAACTGAATAAATACATACGGCGCGAAATACATCCAATGCCAGCCACCGACAACATCCTAGGACGTTTAGGAGAAGCCAAATACTTTTCGAAACTCGATGCCAACCACGGATTCTGGCAATGCGAACTCGACGAAACGTCACAACTCTTGACCACCTTCATAACGCCCTACGGTCAATACAAATTCAAGTGGTTGCCCTTCGGAATCAACGCCGCACCGGAATACTTCCAAAAAAGGATGACTCAAATCCTCGAGGGCACGACCGAGACACAAGTCAACATCGACGACATTCTCATACACGGAAGAACTGTTAAAGAACACGACGAACGTCTACAAATAACACTAAAAAGCGGAATGATCCTGAACAAAGAAAAATGCCAATTCAGAGTGCGAAAACTAAAATTCTTAGGCCACGTGATAAGACGAAAACAGCGTCCATATCGACGAGGACCGACTTACGGCGATACGAAAAATGGGCAAACCCGAAAACATAGCCGAATTACGGAGCTTCCTCGCGTCTATTAACTACTTAGGAAAATTCGTGCCACAACTGGCCATTAAGAGCAAACCATTAAACGACCTTCTATCGGAAAAAAAATGGGGAAAGGCACAGGACGACGCTTTTGAAACACTCAAAGACGAATTGACCAAAGCCCCCACATTGGCCTGGTTTAGCACCAACCTCGAAACGTTTATCACGACCGACGCCTCTTCCTACGGCGTGGACGCCGCCCTCCGACAGAAACAGACAGAAACAGAGAGACGGGAGAATACTCCCAGTGGCTTACGCCAGTAAAACCCTCATGCACACTGAAAAGAATTGGGCTCAAATCGAGAAAGAGGGATACGCGATCGTTCGGGCATGCGAGAGATTTCGAGATTTTGTCACCGGGTTACACGTCAAAATCGAAACTGACCACAAACCCCTCATTTCGAAATTTACGGAAAAACCCCTCGAGGAAATAACCCCCAAACTACAAAGGATGCGGTTACTACTAGCAAGATATGATTACGAAATTCAACACATCCCAGGCAAGGAGCTCGGAACAGCCAATATATTGAGCAGAAGGCCCCTGCCAGATACGACAACTGACAAACTCGATGACAAACCCGGATCATACGAAATTAGAACCGATCTAAGAACCGTCAGAAGAAACAGGTTCCACCTCGTCCCAATGCCAGGCATACAAATCGACGAACAACCAACGTTAAGATTCGAAGAGAAAAACGACGGAGAAGGAGGAGACAACAAAGCGGAAACCACGGAAAACCCGGCAGAAACCACGACTGAAACTCCTGAAACCATCGAAGTCAACACACGCCCTGGAAGGGAAAGGAGACCCCCTAACAGGTACATCGATGAATGCTGAAAAAGACGGAATCAAACATCTTGGGAAAGGGATGTGGGATTCAGCATCACATCGTGACGTCAACGTAATATCACGTGACGACACAATAGACTCGACTGAACCATAGTATATAAGAATAAGGAGAGATCAATAAAGACTTGTCTATTTTCTAATAACCAACTGTTTGCTTATTACGCGTCGCAATACGACGACCAACAACACACTAATTATGAAATAATAAATTATTCATTCAGAAAAGTGACCATACAATCTCTGTACCATACAAGCATGACATAAGCTAACAAACACAAAAAAGTGGTCACAGTGACTTAAATGATGCTTAAAATGTTGTTCAAATCATTAATCTGATTTAAAATATGAATTCTCCAGGTTTTTTTAGCCTGGAATAAGTTGTTTTAAACTATTGATGACTTGAAATAAATTGTATTTTTATGAAAAAGTGGCTTTGGGCATTGCTCGTTTTTCTGACAAAGATCACAAAAAACAAGATATAGCAACTTAAATGTTGCTCAAATCTTATATCTGATTGAAAATATAAATTCTCCAGGCTTAAAATCAAGCTATTGTTGGCTAAAAAAATTGAAAAAATAGGCACCAGTCTGACAGCCAAGTTTTTTCCTCAGATTTTACAATAAAATGCAAAATATACTCAAAATTACACTTTAAGCTACAATTTAAAAAAATTATTAATCAGCCGATTAATCGGCAAATAGTTTTGTATCGGCCGATTAATCGGTATCGGTTTAATCCTGAATCAACGGCAAGACTAGTGTATCAGTGCATCACTAATATTAATATAATTATGTTTCACATAATTTTGAATAAATATTAGCACATAATTTTGATGCTTTCATCCCATGATTTTTTAAAATAAGAGTCCAACTGCACTGTTTTATAATTATCTACTACAATTAAAAAGTACAACAAGTCCATTGATAAAAATGGGGATGTTGATCAATCTAATTTCAAGGTAATTTATAATGGGAAAAAAATTGCTAACTTGAGCAAGGCAACGGTTATCTTCAGCGTTGTTATCTGAAGTGAAAACTTCTAGAGGATATTTATACTGAGGAAATGAGGCAATTGGCCAATCAAATGTAGGCACATCCAATTTATGAATTGCTTTTGAATGAGTTGTTGCTAAGACACCTGAGGAATGAAAAACTCGATTTAATAAATGATAAATTAATTAAACATAAAAATTTAATATTTTTAAGAATTAAATTTTGGATTATGAATTTTCTGAAATTTGATTTTCAAAATAATTTTCACCTAGAGTACGTCCATGAAAGCCGCCTATGAAGGACAGTATACTCAGATTTGGACATCCTGGCTCCTTATTCATCACACAGGACTCCAATTCTAAATCACTAGCAGGACTTCCGCCTCGCTGTTTATTCTATTGTAAAAAAAATAATTTTTATAATAAATCACACTAGCAATTTAGTTATTTTTGGTTAACAAATGCTCGATACATGAAACGCAACGTAATTAGGATTTGGTTTTAAATTGTAGAAGTTGCAAAATACAATTTTAGCCCAAAACTCAATCCTAATACCAAATTTAAAGCCTGCAATTTAATTAGCACGTTTTTATTAAATTTTCTAAATTTAAACTTATATTTTTAGTTGAAGTAACAGCTCTACATATCTGGCCAAAGTAGTTGAAATTTTGATCAGAATCACTAGCTGCATTCAAAAATTAAACTAAACATAGTTTACCGTCAGTTTACAGCTTGTTTATATCACTTTCAACAGCAGTTGTAAATATGTTTAATTAAGCACAAAATTGAAAGAAAAATAAGTTTAGTTTAGCTTTTGAATGTAGCTACTGAAATTTTGGCTTAAAATATTAAATTTTGATAAAAACCAAAAAAATTTTGGCCTAAAATCTCTGAAATTTGGCGAAAATCATCAAAATTTTGGCAAAAACCTCAAAAGTTTTGCCTAAAGTAACTGAAATTAGACCAAAATCGTTGAAATTTTAGCTCGAGATTTTGGTTTTACTGAATTTTCAAAGCAACTAAATTTGGCATTTATGGGCGAAACTTTGTGTCACGTGATTAAATTCTGCTTATCGAGTATTTGTTCAAACCCAAACCAAAAAATCGCTAAATCTGTAATAAAATCAGAAAATATATTAATGTAGTTAAAAACAAGTGGAAATTCTATTTTTGTCAACTACTTAATCAGATATAATGCAATCCAAAAGTCAATTACTGGAGATTTATCGCTTAAAGTGTCAGAGATGATTATATAACAAAGTTTTATAGCTTTAGGAATTTAATTAATTGATACTTACCCTGTACCAAATGAAAATGGCCTTAAACGCATTTTCATTGGAACACGAACCACATGCCATTGTCTGGAGCTGCTTCATACCTTTGGGTGCAACCTACATAACATATAAGTAAATAAAATTAGTAAAATTCCAGTTCACTTGTGAATATGTAAATATGCATCTTATTTTTTGATTTGTAAAAAAATCACGGGAAGTAATTGTATTTTTATGACAGAAATTGGAGTTTGTTTAGAATAATGGCTGTAAAGGATCCAAATGAGCTATAGCTCATGTGATAGAGCTCATGTGATAGAGCTGAATGAGGTGAGTTTATTGAGCTATGTTTGAGCTGCCAGAAGTGAACAGTTAAGGAGCTATTCCGGTTTCAAAACACGATCTAGTGAATTGGATTTCAGGTTCCAGTTCACTTGTGAACCGTGCTTTACCTAACCTAACATAGATAAACTAGCTGTGCCACCTCCCTTATAGGGCAAAAAAATAATGAACCCTCCCATTGGCCATCATTCTAAAGAGAGTTTATATATTACTTGAGTAATAGAAATCAATAGGAAAAATCAACAAGTCATTTCTAGATGGAAAAAGTATTTTCATACATCAAATGAACTAAAAATAAGTTTAGTGTAATTAATTCAGACCACTTGTTAACATGTGCAATGCAAGTAAACCGATCATTAGTGCACAAAAAATAACTTAAAAAAAAACTTAATTATTACACTTTGGCAATTTGTTATAAAAAAGCTCTATCATCTAAGGTTTTTGCAGCAGAAAAGCCAAAAAATAAGCTAAATTAAAAATAAGATAGTTCCAGTTCAATTTTGAGTTATGAAATCCACTAAATTCCTCAATTTAAAAAAAAATTCTACTGAATTGCGCTACAAAATTATATTTTCATAGCAAAATTTTGAAAAATTTGACTCTAAAATTTCCAAAAAAATCAACTAAGACAAAAAACTTCAGAATTTCTCTCGCCAAATGAACTCATTCCAAAACTCCCCAACTACTTACCGTTAACAAGGAATTGCTCAACCTCTCAATCCAATCTTCACTTGGAAACGCTCCCAATGCAGGTCTATTAACCAACGCTGCCTAAAAAACCAAAAATTTCTCATAAAAAAAAAACAAAAATAAAAACTAAATTCCCCGCCACACAAACCAAATTCTTCGGATCCTGCATCGATTTAACAAACTCCGGGTGATTATATCCCAACGGCAGCGACGATATTTGCATGTATACATCGAGAAAAACATTATTATCGACATCAACCAAATAATTACCGAACGATTTGTCATAATTGACGAACAACTGCACGGATCCGGTTTGCTGAAACGAAGTTTAGGCTTAATTTCGTCAATTAAAGATCAAAGAATCAATTAAACCTGGATTCCGTTTAATTCCTTTAACAATTGTTTCGACCTTGGACCTGGTACATCCGTCTTGACAAGCGGATAATCGGGTTCGCACGTCGCCATACATTTTTTGGGTAAAATTATTTGACATTTTGGGCCTGGAATTATGGGTGAAAAAATTAAAATGTAATTTATGGAGTTTTGTGAGGCTAATTGTTAGGTTGAGAGATGGAATTGTTCAATTACCGAGTAATTTCGATGCAAATCTAGTGCTTGTTGTTAATAATGCCTGCGGCATAGTACAGATGCGTGTAACCGGTCACTGGTTGTCTAGTAATTTGATTTGATTTCCACCCGCTGAGTGAGCGCTGCTGCGAACTCTGGTGGGAATTATTGATTTAGTCAAGTGATTTGTTTAAATTTTTTTTCGTTTATTAATTACTTTTAGACGATAATGTGTGAATGTTTGTGATATTTTTTTTTTAATTCTGAAAATTTATTTTGATCGGCAACCATCTTTACTGCTGTGACTGTTGGAATGGCGAGTGCGCGTCGTCTGCGCCCGTCGCCATAGCAACCAACTGTAGAATCGGTTGGAAACCCATTTAATTCACAATAATTAAAGAGTTTACTATTTATTGTCGCGATCCCAATTAGATTAAATAAAAACGCGGTAATTTATGCAAATTAACAATGAACTTTATTCTGGGAATTTACAATGAATGGAATAATGATTGAATAATTAATAAATGAAATAGTTAAATAATATCACAAACCAAAACAGTTTATCACAGACAGTCGTTATTAAGAATTAGGGGAGAGCTGCGTCTGGGGCTCAATTGCCTCAGGCGTAGCACACGTCTTGCACTCGAGACGTTCTCCC
>JAQIXT010002410.1:0-10964 GCA_034700445.1 Stenotaenia linearis | reverse complement strand
AAATTCCGTTGCGCATATTAATTTAAGGCCTCATGATGTCATTCCCTGAATCCGAACCGTCACATTATGAAATAGTAATTTATAGTCGCTTGACAACTACAGCTGATAGATTGTATGAGTCTGGCTTGGGGGCGAATGTGAGGCTAACTTTACCCTGATAGCTCACTTCATTGACTGACTGCAATGACTCATACTCCAGCAGTGAAACCAGCAGTGTAAATTGATGTGAACACATTAACACTACACCAATGGGAACAGCAGAGGAAACAGCAACAGCAATTTCAAGTGTGACAACAAGTGTGAACCCAGCTTTAGAGACACCAGAGACGTATTGGGCTGTGTTTTTATGCAAATTTTGTTGCTTCAGAACCTAACCTAACCTTTAAACCTAACCTTTAATTTTAGACTCGGATAATTCGCTTCACGGATAATCTGCACAGATAATTGGGAGTTTACTGTATTTGTAGTATTTACTATTAAAAGAAACAATGAATTTTTAGATCATCTGTTTCATTACCTAAAAAAGTACATCACTATATCATAAGTCAACATTTAAGATACGGTAATTACCTACTAGGAATTAATTACTACTGATAAGAATTAATTGCTACTGATAAGAATAAATTACTACTGATAATACTATTACATTTCACACACAAAATGTAACAAATAAAATAAAATTTACAAAAAACTTTCAAAGTCGGCTTTAGATGATGAAGTTATTGACGAATAGCTTCCTATTTTGCTTAATCGAGTAACAAAAATCAATTTTTCTCGAAATCAATTTTCACATCATTTTTCATCAACGATTGACAACTAAACCATCGCTGTTATTTTTAAACACTTAAAGAAATTTTTAGAATTTTCCTACCTATCATCCTTTCTTGGTGTTGTCACATATGTATTTACATTAGAAACAGTTAATAGCAAGCAAAAGCACAAATACATAGATAAAATTAATGCTGGTCTTCGAACATCCATTGCTGATGAGTTTTGAAGACTTTTCCCGAGTTTATCAGTTCTTTACCTTTATCTGAGGAACCGGTCTCAACCTGTGGCACGAATTAATAGAGAAGAGTTGTTTGTTCTGGCATTTATGATGAATAAGCAATGCATGTCTAAAATTTTAACCGGTTGAAGTATTTAATTATTTTTTTATCAGATAAACTAATGTCTTAAATAAATTTCAAATATTTATTTAAAGTAATGCAAGTGATAAGTTTACATATTTATGCTTTTGCAGTTAGAAAAACTCATTTAATATTTAAAATACATTGAATTGGACACATTAGAGAGTAAATGACATCATCAACCAGTTGAAAAAAATCCATAGATCTATTCCCATTCAAATTCAAATTGAGACTTGAATTTCCCATTCAACCGACAAACAATTCCCAACAAATCTATAAAGTATTCTCATTAAATCGATAATGAATTCTTTTAAGTTTATCAGCCTCTTTTAATTTTTTTAATTATGCTTTTTTTCCGAATCAAGGGGTTTAGATTAGCGGGTGTGCGATATTTTTTTTATGCGAATGCAATGCGATATTCCAAAAATTGTTTTTTATTGTTTTTTCTATGTATTGCGATATATTACGATATATTGCAATGTCTGCAATATATTGAAAGTGCAATATATTGCATTGTTTTTTTTTTTAATATTGCATTATAATATTTCAAAAAAATATTGAAATGCGATATATTGCAATATCGTTCATCCCTAGTTTAGATGAGAGGGAAGAGGGAGTTTTGAAGTTTAAGAGTGAGAGTTGGAGAGATTTTGCAATTTGCGAAGTTGTTAGAATCTCAAATGTTGTCAGACTATTAGTAGTCTTTTAAGTGAGATGGCAGGATTAAGTTTCCGTAGAAATGCCATAGTGGCGGAATCATTTTGTGAAGGAGAAAAAATAGTTCCTATAAAAGTAACAAATTTTCACATATGCTATATAAAATTCTAAATGAATCGATGAATTGAATTATTTTGGCGAGCTGAATTATAAAATTACGCCGATAAAGCGAGATATTACGACGGTTTATGGATCAGCGACCAACGCACTCATTAACGCACTCAATATGTGACTTGCCGACCTGGAAAACAGAGATGCATTGTTCAGTGAGAATGGCGTTACAAGTAGACTTAATACATGCTATTTTCATTTTGTGTGTGAATATTTCTAGACATGAAACCTCGAATCGATCAACTTCAAGCTGTTTGATACGTATATGATGGAATTCGAGCAAGTTTGACCCAGAAAACAGTCGTGGCTGCGGTGGAATAGTAAAAATAAATCAAAAATTAGAAAAGCTTCCAAATCGTGGAATTTTATAAAATTTTTAATTTTTTGTGGGGATGAAAATCCAACTCTTTACCTCCACGTGGTCATCCCCGGGTGCACGTTAAGTGTAGCAGAAAAGAGCTCTGGTATTTTATTTTTTAATTTATTTAATTTCTGAGTTGATTTCATATAAGACCACATATATTTCTGTTTTGAATAACAGATGAAAATATGTGGCTATGAATTTATCAATTTTTAAAAAAAAAATCGTGAATTATTGTCTTGAATGATGAAAAAATTTAATTTAATTCAAATCATAACTTATTTGATGAACTTTTTAAATCAAAAACGGCGATTGCTAATTTTAGATAGCTTTATCTAGGATAACTCGTTAAATTAAATCAGAGACAGGACTACATCCAGAACTAGTTGGTTCTCATTTCTAATCCTTTTACAACATCCAGCTTGTGACCTTAAGCAATACCTCTCTCTAATTGGTTTTTCCGCCACGTGTTTTTACAGTGCATCACATTGTACATTGTGTATAGGATGTTATTTCAATTAAGTTGATGCTGATTTCACACCTGGGCATTTGATTCGGACGTGGTTTAAATTTGTCTGAAAGTGTGAATTTATTGCTGTTTTAAGGGCTTTCTATGGGATTGTTGACTTGTTCATAAATGGCTGCATCTGTGATTGAATGCTGAGTGATTTTAGTTAACAATCCAAAGTGATTTGATGTTTTGCTAGATTTTCCAGATTTCAATTTCTTTTTATTGAAGTCCAGGAGGGAAATTCCATCTCTCTACCTCCTTGTGATCTATCTTCAACTAGTGAGATGCTAAAGAGAGCTTTGGTGCCTTCGATTGGGTTTTGGGGTCACGATTTTCTATTTCTCTTGTTGGTTTTCCGCCATGACCCTTCTCTTTTGCCTGGCTTTCTTTCTTTTCAGCAACAGCATTCCTTCCTTCCTTCCTTCCTTTCTTTTCACTTGTTTGTAATTGTTCCGTTGGTTGTCTCAGGATTTTGTAAATATTTTGAATTGTGTTAAGTTTGTGGATTGTGTAAATTCATTGTTATTGTGACAGGTTGTGCATGGCCCTTGTGCAAAAGCCTATCGACCCAAGTTAGGTCGAAACTGCTGTTTAAAGGCAGTGAGAGAGTGATGACATTTAGTTGAGGTTTTTCCCCTAATTCCAAATTCCCAGTTCAACAAATGTATTTGCTCTTGCCTTGAATATTTTATTGTATCCAACAAACATTATTTGATTGTTAGTTATTCAATTGCGGTTGTTGGAACTCCGGTACTGTTTTTACTTTGTATATTGGTTGTACCGGTTGTGGTCACAGCTACCATACCATGACACAACACCCTGACTTCTTTCGCTCCCACTTCTTTCCCAGCCTAGAAATCCATCACAGAAGATCAACAGAGAGTCGTTCTCGATCGCTGCAAAGTGTTTAACACAAGGGCTGGCTAGCTCGTGTTAAATGTGTCGGTCTGCCAGAGCTGCACTTGAGCTGCAGAGTGCTGATGGTGCCTTGGTTACCAAAATTTAATGTGGGTAACCAAGACTGAAGCTTTCGGCGGGTCCCTGTTCACCCGAATGTAACATGGGTGAACGAAGACGTATTTTCTCAATGTCTTAAACCTGATAAAAAGGATTCGTATCGTATCGTATCATATCAGTTATCCCAAGTCTTATATATCTTTAAGTAGTTCTAATTTTCCAGGCCAAGCAAGAAATAAATGGCTGCAGCCCCTTTTTAACCCCTCACAGTTGGTCAGGTAACCAGAGGGCAGTGGCCTCACTTCGATTGGTCATCGCTCGAGCAGATGATTGGTCACACCTGTGGTAGGGGTGGGGGTGAAACATCATATCTCACCGCTACTCACTCTGGTGCAGGCATTGAGCACTGCAAGGCGTAAACATGAGCAATGTGCTCGTGTAATTAGAGCAGATGAGTGCGGTAGCTAATTTATTGTATCATCAAAATTCCCAAAAATATATCTAAGATTATAATGTGCTTAGTGTTAGGAATAAATGGATCGGACTTGGATATTCGTAAAATCAACAATAATACTTTAATCTGACTATCGCATCTCGTTACAATATCAAAAGTGACCAGTGATCAGTGTCTTGGCCCTTATATACTTGGCCACTAGCAAGATGCTGATCACATGATCATATCCAACACTTAGTACTTTTGATGAATATTCTGTGGTTCATCCTTTGGACATCCTGTGGACATCCACAAGTGAAGTACCCTTGTACCATAGTGAAGAATTTCTGAATTGTAGAGTCATGCAGTAATTAGCAAATGAACTGAAAATATAAAAACACAACATTTGACAAAACATTTGACATAAGCTGATTTAAGAAGTAAATCTTCCAGTGGTTTTTTACAGGAACTTTTTATCTTTATTCTGCTCTGCACTCATCGGATTACTTTACTTCTATTTTGCCTTACCCGAAACAAAAGGCTTAAGTTTGGAGGAAGTAGAAGGGCTATTTGAAACAAGCTTAACACGTTGTAAACAGCCGGACTCCGTTACTAAAACAATACGATATGTCCATATCACGGGAGTCAATACTCGATATAGAGATATAGTAATGATTCAGGCGACGAAGAAAATCCATAAAAATCTATAAAAGCAAATTTAAAAGCATTAGTTAAGAGCTAATTTCAGTTTACTCAGTGGCTTAATGGTGCAAGAATAGTTCCTGGATGTCATGACTAAATTCTGTCATCATTACGGTGCTAATTTGTAACTAGTCATCTAGTCATCTGAATTGTAATTCACACTTTGTTCAGAAGCAAAGAGATTTTGTGTACAAAATTTCTTACTTTCAACGCTTCTTCGTTTATAGCTTTAAATTTAATTTTGTTTATTATAAATTCACATGGCAAACTGATCTAAGCAACAAATCTAACAGTATACTGTAGTTAGAATGAATTGTGTACATTTTTTATGCGCTTAATTATACTGTATTATTTGTAAATCTTTCAGATGTATTACATTTATACTTCACTGTTTAAATGTGTATTTAAAAAAATAATGTTAAGCCTAGATATATTTATATGATGAACAAAAATAATGATACAAATAAGTAGAAATGAAGTTTAAGTAATTTCCAATAGAAAAATTGAATTTAAATGTAAATTGCATAAAAGCATGCCTTTAGTACCATTGAACGGCTAATTTATTTATATATTTATAAACTGAAATTAGAAATTATATTTATGTCAGTGTGTTGGAAAAGTTTTATCTAAATATCACTGATATAGGCGTAAACTGCGAAACTGACTTTTCCAACACGCTTATTTATTTATAAAGAAATGAAATATAAATATGCAAAAATTGTAAAAAGAAATAATCTTTAAAATTTCACAAGCATATTTATACAATAGGTAAAATACAATTTCTTATGAGATATAAAAATACTACATTTTTAACAAAATAAAAAAGCATGTAGTAAGAAAATAATTACGTATATAAAATGTTATAAATGATTCATAACCCACTACCAGTTAAATCCTAATAAAAAAAATTTAGCACAAATATAAGTGAATGCGTATTAAATGCATTTCCTTACTTTTGACGTATTTAATAGAGAAAAATGAAATTTGTGCTCAGGTTTTATATTTCCTTTGGGATAAAAAGCCAAATCAAATGGCGTAAGCAATTAGTGAGTTAATAATATGAGTTTATGGGATTTGTTCTGTGTGATGATGAACCCGAACGTTGGCGAGAACCATGCCAATTGATTGGAACACAGGATCGCAAAGAGTTCGCACGATTCCAGACCAAATCTAAAAAAATAGAAATAGGTAAGTTATAAAAATATGAAATAAAAATATAATTTAGAATACGGTATAAAGCAAATATGACATATAAAATGTATAAAATGTATAAAATATAAATAAATATAGATAATAAATACAAGAAAAATTTTTTAGAATGTAAATAAAACAAATAAAATGATATAAAAATATATTTTACTTCTTTAATTTATACTGTATTATATTTTCATATATTATTATTGATGATAGAAAGTTTGCAGAAAACACAACTTATATCTTATCATTTATGAATTCCATATTATTTTAAGTCAGATTTATAATGAACACAGAATTTACAAGTTATAAGACGTAAGTTTATTTTATATGCCGTATTTTAATTCTTGGATATATTTAAAATATATAAATATAAAAATAAATATATAAAACATTTTTACATCTTACAGATTTTGTATTTTTTGTTTTATATATATTGGCATTGGGAATTCCAAGTTCTACTGAGTCACTCACCCTTTTGATAAAATAGAAGAAAATATCCAGAATTCTCAGCAAAGGACTCACAGCCCAGATGTGGCAAAAAGAAATGAGTGCAAAATTAATTCCCCAGCAGACAGCGCAAGGGAGAGCGAAGATTGCGGCTAAAATACGGTAAAGCCAAAATTTAGTTCCGGTGAATGTGACAAATGCCACGCGCCAAATGGCATCAAAGCTGTGACTTCCATCTGGTTCTGCAATTACATCTTCAAACTGGATCTGGAATAAAATAATAAACAAACTTTAAAAAAAATTACTAATGAATCTATGACACTGATAAAGAAAAGAAAAATATATGAATGGATTTGTTTGACCATCTGTCGCTTTCATTCAATTATTAATGGCTCTCAAGGTCAAAAACTCGGCTTCACAATGATATATGAGTGGAAAAAATCTACTTGCAAGTTCCAGAAGGGATTGGGAGATGAGAGGGTTTTAAAATAGGGTGGGTTGTTATACAGACTAAAGTGTATACACATGTGTGCACTGGTGACAGAACCAGGGCCAGGATGTTTAACTTTAGACCACACCGATGTGCTACAGGACACTTTACAAACACGCATGGTATGTGACAAATACCTCCTTAAGAGGGTTGATCATGTGGAAAACTCAAGTTAGCAACAAACTGATGATTTTTGTCATATTTCTCACAGGGGAGGTCCTAAAAGTATCAATTTCCTGTTAAAGTAGACCTATTATAGGCCTAAATCATACTAATGATCATTTAATGAGGAAGAGGGTCCTTTCCAGTGAAATGTTCTTTTGTCCGTTGGAATTCCACCAAATTGGTCATTTAATTACATTTGTTACAGCCAATATTGGCTTTCAAGGATCACTTACATTGATCTGTTCATTCACTTTCTTCTCATCCCTGTCCAGAAGGTTGAGACCCACACTCATGGTCTGGACACAGGATGGACTTCTTCTGTGGGTTTTTTTGTTTTTCTTTTTTCCTTCTTTTGGCTCTTCAGTGATTGGGTCTTGTTGGTTTTCCTTGCCTTTGGTTTCTGCCTTTGAATCATCCTTCTCCTCATCCACACTGGATGTTGATGACTTCTCCTTGAGCTCAATTTTTTCTTTCGGACTGTCTCCCTTCTCTGCCATCAGCTCGGAGTCATCCAAGAGCGGAAGAGATGACTCATTTAAGTTGGTTTTAGATCCATTTCTACTGGTTTTATCTTTAGAATCCATTCTTGAGAAATTTCTATTGAAAAAAAATCGAAAAAAATCAAAATTTACATCACAGACCGGTCTGTCTAGTTCTTAAGTCTTAAAACACCCTTGTGATTTAAAGAGTAACAACAACAAGTTTGGGGTAAGTGTGTTTTCACAAGCAAAAATATTCTCGAAGTTCGTTCCAAACAGCCACTTTATTACCTTAATTGCTGTTGCTATGAAAATTAGTTTCCAAACAGAATAAGCCCATTAAATCATGTAAGAAAAAATGTTGAAAAAGAGATCAGAACTTCACTTTTTTTAAGACATTGACCTCATCTCAACCGGAAGTGGCCATGATGTGAGTCACAGATTATACTGGTCTGTCTAGGAGTGAAACTGTGAGCTGAGTTGTTGCCCTCTGGGGTTGTTTGATCAACCTCCCCTTTCACCTTTGGCTCTCCCTCATCGAAAATTCTTCCCCCTCTCTTCAGGCACAGCTATCTCAAGCCAATTCAAGCCATGATGAATTTTGCTGTTAGGTTTTATCCCCCTGCTGATCTTGTTGTTTGTGATGAATAACCCCTACCCCCAATCACATGTCAGCCATTACAATTGGCCTTTTAAGATGGTCTGAAACCACATTCCTGGCACCTAAGAGTCGAAAAAGAAGCCATTTTCAAAGTGTCAACCCCAGTCTTGTTCCATTGACTATTGTTGTTTAGCTCAGATTTCTGCATCGCAGGAATGTGAGGGTTAAAACTGAAAAATCTACTTGGACCCCCTCATGGTGGTGAAAATCATTACTCTTTTATGAAATGTTTATAATGTGAGTTGAAAAAAAGTTGGATGGTGATGTGAACATGTTGTAAAAATAACTTATTTTTTAGTGTAATTGGAGGTTGTAAAGTGTAAAATTTTATGTTTTAAGGAGAGTAAAAGCTAAAATGTTTTAATTATATAATAAAATATGATTTTTACGAGTTTTTGTGCATAGAGTTACAAGATTTTGACGTAAATGTATACTTCGATGGAATTGTTACAATGATTTAAACTAGATTCTCATCTAATTGTTGCAAAAATGATATTTTTCCATCTAATTGCGTTACCTAGTCATTTAATTGTTGAATAAAAATAAAAATTGGATTCAGCTATTAAATTGTTTCAAAAATGTTGTTTTCCCATCTAATTGTTGCAAAAATATGGTTTCAGTCATTTTAATTGGGGCAAAACAGTTTCAATCTAAGTAATTGCTGGATAAATGTATTTCTTAATGCAAATTACCGCAACAATTTTCATTTGAATATGATTCAAAATTTTTTTTAAAGTTTATTTTAGCATAAATTATTTATTCTGAAAACCAACTTTAACAAAAAAAAGTTTTTCTCAAGTGATTGTTGTAGAAATACTTTCCCGAGTAATTATTTATTCTAATAATTTCTTTTTCCCCTAGCTGATTGGTGTAAAAGAAATTTCTCTACAAAACTCAACCAAAAATTAAGTATAAAATATATTATTTTACTTTGCACAGAATTTAACAAAAGTGTCACAAAAAATCAACCGAAAAAAAAAAAAAAAAACTTCGGGGGGAAAAATATCTTGAAAAAAACTTTAAAGAAAAAACTCACCCAGACTTTAAAAATTGCACACAAAAAAAATAAGATTTAAAAATTATCCAAATCAAATTTAAATCCAAACAAAAGTAACTTAAAACAGCTCACGAACAAACATCTAATTCAAGTAGAGAACAAAAGAAGCGGGAAAACAAAAATTATAGCACAAACCCACACAAAGAAACCGGAACAAAAACTCCAAAAACTTGCAATAAAACAAGACAAATTTTCATATCCCCCCCAAAATATAAAACAAATATTTAAAACACAAACAAAATACAAAACTTACGAAAACTTTCCGGTCTGTGGCTGCAAACTTTGCGAGAGACGACAACGCTCGAAGAACAAACTTTTCACACTGATCCCAAGCCCAGGGGGGATACACAGTAAGAGGGTGGAGCCACCGAGGTCATGTGATCAGATGTAATAAATGGACTGTTTCCTAGCAACAAAGATGATGTGATTGGGCCTAAAGAGTTTGTTTCTTTGGGCAATTAAAGGGTTAAATATTTGGTTTTTTTACTTTTTTGTGGGGGCACATGTTTGTTCTCAAATTATAAGTGAAAGGTGTCTGGTCATTAAAAAATGGTGGAACGTTGGAACGTGGATTTGGCACGTGACTTGGAAAGTTGGTTTTTTTTGACTTGTAGAAATTTTAAGTTTTGCTTTTGAAAATTTTTATTAAGTTGATTATTTTTGTTGTAAGCAATGAATTTTTGCATTCGGCTCATTGGCGATTGTTTTTGTTGGTCATGGATATGGTTGCGTACGGTTCGGTTTGGTTCGGTTTTCTATAAAAAATCAAACCAAACCGAAGTGATCAGTTTGGTTCACTAACCCTGCCCAAACCGTTTCGGTTTAAAAAACAATTAAAGCAAACCGAACCATAACAAAACGATCCGGTTCGGTTCGGTTCGGTTCCTCGAAAAATATAAAAAATGAAAAAAAAATTAATAAAGGGTTACAAATTTTCAGTTTTATGAAAAAACAAAAAATTTGAAAAACAAGAAAATTCCAAAATTTTGTTAAAAAAATCCAATAAAACTCCCAAAAATTGTAACAAATACTGATTAAACTCCTTAAAATTAATCAAAACTCCAAAAAATCCCAACAAACTGATAAAAACCCAATCATCCTTTCACTTTTTCCTCCACAATTACACAATCACGTTTGTGACGGTTGGGAATTCGGGAATACCTACTTGGGGCCTTAATTGGGGTGCGCAACGGATTTTAACGCGGGAAAGACGAGTTTCTCGTCCCCGTCACAATGATAATTCCTGTATTGCTATTGTTATACTTAATCACTCTGACATTTGATCAGATTGGAAATGTTAATGGATGACAAGATGGCCTCGTACAACCAAATTGGGAGTAAATTACTATTCATTGAGTTTAAACTGTTTATTAAAGGTGAATAAAGTATTTTATTACACAATCACATCTTTGAATATGGTCAAGAATTGATAACTAGGAGAATGGTCAACCCTAACACTCCCGATGTTGACATGCTCAAGCCTCATACCCCCTTGGTGTAAAGTGTCCCCACTTGTGTTGAAAAATGGAAACAGTGGTCAGGTAGA
>JAQIXT010002409.1:0-10965 GCA_034700445.1 Stenotaenia linearis | reverse complement strand
CTAACAATTGTTTTTTCCCCATAGAAAATTTTACTTACGCAAATATTTAAGCAAGAATACAACAATGAGTTTACTTACGATTTTGCGTACAAAATTCTTAAGTTTTGACTTATGCAAAAACTTAGGCTAGTTTTTGTGAATACCACCCACATTTTTAAGCGGTTTGTGATCTAGAAACCTAAAACCACTGCCCCCATGGTATCGACAATTCTCGATACTATTTACTAGATGTTTTTCCTGGAATAATGTCACCAATTTTGTGGGATAATGTTGCTAATTTGTGCTCAGCTACAAGCACAAAACAATCGTTTGGGTGTTTGATTTGATTGCTCAAAACAGATGTTATTTTAGGATTAGCTATGAAATGTCAACAAGGATTTTGTGTACTCAGGGAGATTTTATTGTGTGGTGGAGTTGGGTAATTGTTTGAGATGATGCAATTGTAAATTCAATTTAGTGTATTTCGTATTTAAAAAATAGATGGTCAGTTTTTGAATGTACAGAATAGCAATTGAGAGTTTGTGGAGAGCAAAGCTTATGTCTTATGACTTATAAATTCCATGTTAATTATAAATCTGACTTATAATTAGATTAGAGAGTTTGCGGAGAACAAAACCCGTCTTATAACTTATAAATCTAACTTATATTTAACATTGAATTTATAAGTTATAAGTCATAAGTTTTGTTCTCCGCAAGCTCTCTAATAAAGGTTACCACAACCTTCAATTTTTAACCTTTAGAATAAAAATTTTACTTTTCCTTTTACATTCAGTATGATTATTAGAATATAAATTGAAGTAAATTGCTTTACTGTAATGTTGTCGACCTACAGAATAAAATGTAATAAACTCTGTTTTATTATGATTGAATTTTAGTATATTCTTAAATTCAAGTTATAAAAATGTTTTTGGAGTGTTTAAACGGCTTTTGAAGTTGAGAATTAGACAAATGAGTCAATTACACAAAAATAAAAAAAAATTATTTAAATTATTTAAATTTTTTTTGTAATAATTTTTTGTCATCTTAAGAAATTCGAGAAAACAGTCTTTAATTTGATCAAAAAGTCAACCTCCTTTAAGAAACAATGCTAAACATTCTTATTCTTCAACATATAAACCGCAACAACATTCTAAGAATTAAGCAACTGCAGTTAAACTACAATTAGAGTAACAGTTGTTTTGACCGCACTTCTCAGTTTAATTAAAAAATCATTCAGTAACGATTGTGAGTATAAAAAAATTCAATTCAGTGAATCAGCAAATTCTGAAAAAAAATTAGAATCATATTTACAATAAATTTAATTATCGTAAATTTTTGTAAATTTGATACCAACAATACACTCTCCATACCTGAGTACTACAAAACCACTTTTTGCGTGATTCTGAACTTGATGAATGACTTTCATTAAACAAACGAGTTTATTTCCCGTATATTATCTTTTTTCCTTCTTTTCCATCCTTTCTCTTTGTTAATCTCGTTGACACGCATCTCGCAACAGGGCTCAACTTGATGATCTTCCCATGAGGGTGAACACATTTCGCCTGATCCTCCATCTTGGCAATTGAGGCAGCGAGTCAATTTGTTACCAGTTTATTAAGTCGTTAGAGACCTCGGCGAATCATCCTTTCTTCTTCCCCCAGGACAAAAAATCTTGTCTTTAATGTATATTCATTAATTTACCCTAAGAACAAAAACTCTGGGTTCCAAGAAGAACCAAAGCCGAAGCAACAGTTTCAAGAAAAACAAGTAAATTAAGATTGAATGTCAAATTTGGAAGTAATAAAGCAAAATCGTTAGAATGTGAAGTAATTTCTGAAGTATGTTGCTAATCATTACTATGGTTACGTCATTAAATACAGTATTGGAGTAAATTCTGCTTATTTTCTCGATTTGTTCCAAGTATAAGTGGAATTTGCTGTTGCTTGGATGTGTAATTATTAATTTGTTTTTTGGAGTGTTGCATTATATATGAATGAAGTTAGGGTTAGATTTGTTTGGGTCTTAACATTTGAACGTTACGATTTCAATTTCAGCAAGAAAAGACGTTGTGAATTACTTTATATCGTTAGAAGATTTGGAAAGTTATTGACAATTTTGTATTGGAAAGTTTAAATTTCTAATAATTTCCATTTTCCACGCAGTAAATTATTATACCGTATTTCCTTGGGTAGTGGCGCAGTATTTGCAGAATTGGCTTTCCCCCAGTGCACCCCTGCTCGAAAAGTCCATCGAGTTTTTCTACAGGTTTTTGGCTGGTTTTTAAAGATTTTCTAAAGATTTTCTGCAGTTTTCCTTCAAAAACACTAGAAAATAGCGAGTAACGAAAATCTCGTGAAAAGAATGGTATAAAAAAAAATGTAAATGTCGCTTTCCAGAATGAAAAGTTTAATTCAAACAGATAGAAAAAAATTAATTAAACTTTCAACATGGAAATCGGCTTTTTCCAGCAGTCAGCATTGAAACTTTAATTCCAAGTTTCAGCGACACTCGAGACGACTTTATTATTCATCGCACTCTGTCTCGCACAAAAGTCACTCGGAGACTTCTCATTCACTAAAATGTTTATTAACGCATAAAATATTCATCTGGAGACACGGTAACCTTTACGCGAACTCCCAATAAACCCCACGTGCGACTCGGGTTTGTTATTGCATTAACAAATGCAAATTTCCGATCATGGTAATGACGCTGCTCACTCATGCGCAGCGATTCACTAATAACACTAACATCCTTGACTTTGCACTTTAGCAATTTGATTTACTCATTTTGCGCACCGACGTTTCTAATAAGTTAATAATAATACCGAATGAGCGTAAATACGAAGAGGAATGAGTAGTGACTTATCACGACATCTGACGTATCTTAGCAACGAATTTATGATGTTGTCAACTGATATTAGTCTTTCGTGTTGTCCATTGCGGTCGTATCTTAATTAATCTCACTCAGTACCTGTGGGGAATCTACTCATCTTTTTTTTTTTTTTTTTTTTTTTTTTTTTTTGTTGAGGGAATTAGTAATTATATAAGGAAATTGTAGTAAATAAATTAAGCCAGGACATGGTTAATATAAATGAGGATATTAGATTTGTTTTAATTGCCAATTAATTAATTCTGTACAAGAAAAGTTTGGATAAAAAGGAGAAAATGAAGGAAAATGGAATTTTCTTGGTTTTGAAATTGATTTAATCAGTTTTCGGTTACGTCATTCTCAGATGATGACATGACGTGTTGCCAAGCAGGGTCAGCGCGACGTCCGAATCGAAGTCGCAAAGACGGATCTCTGCCTCCCTTACGCACTACTTGGTGTCCAAGACGTTCGTTCAGGGCTTCGTTTCTCAGAAGCAATTCATACAACTCCCGAATATCTACAATAGTTTTAATGATAATAATAAACGCATCAATGCGCTGGAAAAACATTAAATCTTGAATAAATAAAAAAATTCCAAATAAAGTCATTTCATCATTTAATGTTGATTCAATGTTGAGCGAACGTTGAATCTACCGTTAGTTCGTAACGTTCAATTCTAAATGTTGTTTTATTGTTTATACGACAATATTTATCTAACATTTTTTTATAACGTTAAATCAATGTAATATAAATGTTAATTTAACATTAAATGTTGAAATAATGTTTTTTAAATGACATTTTAATATTGTTTCAACATTATAATTAATTTATTCATATTTTTCAATCCATAAATTTCTATTTTAAAATTTAGAAATTTTAAATTTAAAAATAAAAAATTTTAAACTGAATTTCGTGTCCTTTGAACATTACACGCATTTACATATTCTCATCTACGAGTGTCACGCTGATAAGCATCGCGAATGAGCTTTTATGACGTTAGCATTACATTCATCCTGATTTTAAATGACTAATTTTAAGTTTTAAGCGATGCTCAAGAATATCCTCTTTGCTTTAAAACCCGAAGAGAACAAACTTATTTAACAACCGAACAATTTTTTTTCGACATTGTGTGTTCACATTTTAAGGGCCATTTCTTTTACGGTTCTTTACTTGTCGAAACCGAGGATTTTGGGGTGTGTTAACACATTTTATGACACAAGTGCGCATGTGGTGAATTTTTCAAGAAAACAAAGGTTAAAAATTGAGTAGGAAATCAATTTACGAGTCGGGGGGGGAGGTGAGGTGAGGAAAATGTGTAAAACGGGGTCGCAAATGACAAACTCAAAGACCAATAAAGAGACAGGTAATTGGGAAGCGCACCCCCGACCTTATACTATGTTTGAAGTTAATTAGGATGGAAATTGAGGCGGCGGCTTTTATCAAAATAAAGTCTAGAAAATTCCAGAAAATTAGATTTTTTTTTTTTTCTTCAAAATTTGAAAATTTTGCATTTTTTCAATTTCTTAATTTTTAATTAAAAAAAAATTCTAATTGAAAATTAAGTGAAATTAAAATTTTAAAACTTACTGTCATAGTCCGTGTAAGGAGCCGGAGAAGCGTCCTCTGATGGAAACCAAAGGATTAAAAGGGAGGCGAATAAGAGAAAACTGCAGGTGATGAATGAACGCATCTTGACACAACTGTTTTTTCGGAGAAAAAAAATTTTTTTTTTGGTTCAAAGAAAGTAAATGATAAATTAACCTGTGTATGTTCGCGGAGCTAAAGTTGGTGTAGCAGATGATGGGATTCGGTGCAGTGACTTGTTACTTTTATACGTCAACTGATGCGATGAGCGCGCATGTGCGAGCAAAATTGACCGGACTGCGCGCTTCGAAGGAAACTGACAACAACCCACGCACGCTTTTCACTTGTAGTAGGCGGAGTCGTGACTTTTATGCAGCCGCGACTCGTCAAACGAACCCCAGAACCCCATTTTCACATTTTAAATTATAATTTCGACGATTAATTCACGTTTGCTGTAAATCTCTACGGTTGCCGACGGTTACCACTGAAAAAAATTTCATAAAAAGCCAAACGAAAAGGGAAAAGGCGAAAATGTTGTACGGAAGTGTTTTTATTCGCGGATAATCAGTGCATATTGATCGCGGTTGTGGATCCGCTTTGATCCTTCACGTACTTAATCGCCTTTTGAATCAGGTGCGACTCAACAGGTGGCGTTGTTATTGATCGACCACCAGTTGCTTCCCTAAAATCCCCTTTAGCTCATCCGTCTTGTCATCGCTTTTCTTTTTATTTCACTTCGCCACCCACCACAAAAAGTGCGCATGCGCATACCAACTTGGTCGTATAGACAATTTAAACTCGGAGGGAAAAAAGAAAAGGAGATTTGCGCAACAGACGGACCAAACACGATTTCATGGATAAAGAAACGCGGTGAAAACGCATTGATAATTCGACACCTCATATTCGAGTGTGAGCTCCGAACCCGCATCATATTACCATGGTAACGTACTACCAGTTTCTTTACGCAGCTTGAGGTTGCCAGGCAACCGAGACACACCCCGAAGCATCTGAGAGTCAATTTGCTGGACGTTTTTGTTTTGTTTAGGGTATCACACTTTTATAATGTTGTTTTTATATAAATTGTGGGATAATGCGGGTAAACAAAGATTGCTCTGGTTGTCCATTAAGTCCCTTGTTGATGATTAGCGAATGGTAGAGCGGCAACTGATTGCAACAACAGGATGCTTCGATCCCCCAGGTGATATTCATTCTTATAAATTGTAATTAAAGATATTTCGAAATAGGAAATCAACTTTTCTCACTTTTTCTTTGACTTTTGACTTTTGATGCAATGAATGTGATTTTTCAAATTTTATCAATTGTTTTCACATTTTTCAAACTTTAAATTACATTCTTGTTGTATCATTAGTTACTACTGTTTCAATTTCATGTAAGTACAAAAAAAAAATGTTCTAGAATACAAATCTCTTTTATTGTCATTACTACAAGAACACAAAATTTAGTTTATTATAATGTGAAATCGCATAATGGTACCACGTCGTCTATGGATCCGAACGTTGAAGTCTTCTTGCGTCACTGAATCGGCTGGCTCTAGTTGGCTGTAGTATTGTTAAGTATATTGTTTAGGTTAAGATATTATTGTAAAGGATTGCTATGACAACAAACAAAATGTGAAATGAAAAGATAGAAAGATAGAAAGAAGTTTTCATTGATGGTTCGGCCTTTCGATCGGCCTTCCCGTTAAATTACGTGTGTTGTTGGCCAAGAGCGAGACATAAAAAGTCTAAAAACGGATCAACGCGGATATCGAGAGTTGCTGGGATCACTGATGTTTTTAGCAACTGGGTTGCGCCGTGATAGTTTTGCAGTCAGACTAATAGAACGCTTTTCAAAATTTACCGGAAGCGTTCGTTTGAAACCGTAAGTTTAACGTACATTCGTTCTTTACTACAAATTTAATTGTAGAAGAATGTAGAGAGTGGGTGGAAGTTGGGGTAGAAGGATGTTGGTTATTAGCCAGGTTGTCGGGGTGATAGTGTGAAAAACACGCGTGCGCCTTCTCTCATCTCTTTCGCATCATTAACGTTGATCATGTAATACACCTTTGTCTTTATTGCATTGTACGACTCTCCAATTTATTATTCATTAAGCGATCAGTTGTTTCTTTTATTAAAAATGAGTTTATTTTTATAAAAAAAATAATTTATTTGGTATATATTACAAAAATAATATCAAATTTGATAAAATTAAATAAAATTAAATAAAATTAATTACAAAAATTATTATCAAATTAAATTAAATTAAATTTCATAAATTAAAAATAAAAAAATCACAATTCAGTAAAGGCTTCATTGACGTAAGCAGTACCAACTTCCTTTTTCTCACGTCTTTTTCGACTAAAAACAAAATATTACATTTACAACCTTTAAACTTTTAAAATGCTAAATTAAGCAAATTAGGCTTAAATTGAATTAGGCTTAAGGCGTAATAGTGATGCAAATTGATCTTCCCCCGAGACTCATTCGACACTTCACCCCAATTTTATTTTTTCTTCTTCTTCTTTTAAATTTGAAGAGAATTAAATTTTTTACCTGCAACACGGAAAATAGAAAAATGGCTGATCCAGCGCGAATTCATTTCCCTCTTTAAGAGTTTGAGCGAGATTGAGTTTGAGCGTCTCGGGAAGCAGAAGAGATACACATCCGGCCACGATACTTGTTGCGCCTAAAACCAGAAGTGGTAAGAGACGATTCCATTGCGCCTAAAACAAACATGAAAGGTTTTTAAAGACGACGGAACGATTGCACGCGGAACAAAGTGTTTAATCAATCGTGTACTGACCAAGTAAACCACGAAGGGACTTATAATGTTGGCCACGAAACCGAGGACGTGAGTTGTTGCCATCCCCTGACCGCGGACCGACGTGGGGAAAAGTTCGGCGGCGTATTGGAGTCCGATATTGAAAGCGACGCTAATGAAAAAACGACCCCACAGAGCCAAAACTGCGACGGGAATACCTAGAAGAGAAAGAGTTAGATGTCTTCTATGCTTTAATCAAATTTGATGAAATTTAATTATTCAAAGGGCAGAATTAATTTGTTTTGCTGCACTGCATGAAATATCAGATTTATAAAATTGCGATGTTGTGTATCGCAATTGCGATGTTTTAAAACGATTTTTGTATATTTTTTTAAAGATTTTTTTCAGTTTTAAGTCAAAATCGATTAATTTTCTATAGTTTTGTTTTAAAAAGTGAATATGCTACAATTTTGTGAAGAAATTTGTAAAGAATCTGCAGATCGATTTTATGCGATTTTGCGATATTTTCTGTATTGTGATATTGTATTGCGATATTTTTCCGTATAAATAAATATTACCACTTTAAAAAAACATAATACGCCCTCACACTACCCATTTGTTACTTGATTCTAAGAAATATAGAAACAAACAATAGTAATAATAATTGGTTCAGTTTATAACTTATTATAGCAAACCAATTATTGTTTGTTTGCTTCAAATGGCATTTTTTCCCCCAGTACTGTATTAGTAGATTGGTAACTTATTTTCTTTGCTCTAAAAATGGCAACATTGAAACAAATACTCTACAATTCATTTTTACAAAAATATAAAATGGCATTTTATATTTTTGTAACTTTCCCGACAACCAACTATTTGTTGCTTACAGATTGACAACTTACATTTCTTTGATCTAAAAATGGAAACACATAAAATAAGAAATGCCATGGAAATGCACTATTCATGTTTGCACCTAATTTTTTATTTATTTAAGTCAATAAAACAGCCGCAATAAAAAATTTGGGATGCACATCATAAAAATCGAATCAATTCAAAACATTGCAATACAGAAACATTGCAAAACATCACTAAAAATCGCAATATTGCAGAAGTGGGCAACACCCAAAAAGAAAACTCACAAACTTTACACAATCTTAAATATCTAACTTCCAAAAATTTGAAATATTTTCAAAAAAATCTCAAAAAAATCTCAGACTAAAATTATAGACACTTGCCAACAGTCGAACCCAATTATAACCCGATATAACAAAATTTCTTCAATATTCGATAAAAGTACCCTTTACAAAATTTACCGAAAAGCGTTCTTTAAAACTTCAACGCAACGTCCATCCATTCTTTAAAACAAATCTAATTATTGTCAATCTTGTAAATCCAATTTTTCATGCACTATATAATAAGACATGTTAAAAATGCCACACGAAGCAGCAGATGATGTGCAACGTTGGAGAACACGAGCTCGACAGCATCCGCTGTAGACTCGCGGTTCAATCGATATAAATATTAGCAAAGGTGAATCAATTCGGAATTCAAATTTCTTCAAATTGGCAAGAAGTCATGAATACCTACCTATTGGGACGCCTGCAGATGCCAGAGACACGACGCCGGATAGGATTAGCGACGAAAAAAAGAGCCATCGACGTCCCACTCGGTCCAAAAGGAAAATTAGTAAAACGGAAGCTGGCAATTCCGTGCCAGCCGCTAAGCTGAACGACCAGAACACGTTGAGGCCGAAGTTGTGGGTGTTTCGTGCGTGGCCATCGTAAACTAGGGATACCAGGAACCTGGAAAGGGTTTGGAAATTGTTTTTAATTTGTGAAGTAACGAAATAAGGAGTTTATGGTTGTGTAAAAATAGCATCAGTTTCAAGTTTTATTAGTAAATTCTTCACTTCAATTCAACTTTAACATTACTCAACAGCTCTGAAGTATCGTTTTGACGAGTTGAAGTGAGCGAATTAGCAATTTAAAACTTAAAAGCAGCAAATTCAGTCAACTTAAATCGCGCGTCTCAAATAAAATGAGATACCATCAAAGTTTTGCTTAATAACTTGGGAAGTTTTATGTAATTTGAAGAGTAAATGGCTTGGTTTTATAGAATCGTTGTAAAGTTATTGCAATATTTCAATTGTAAATCATTGACAATCAAACTACGCGTAAAATAATTCAGTAAAGCGTTGAATTATAATCGTTAAGCAAGTTGTTTAACAATCATTGTAAATCATAAAAACAATGTGTAAATCAATGATTTACAATTGTAAACTTCACTTTTCATTCATTCCTAGTAAACCGCAAAAGTTGATTCAAAATTGTGTAAATAATTTTGAATCAACACAAAAAATGTCATTAAAATGTAATTTAAAAATACATTATTTCAACATTTATTCAATATTAAATGTCGAAATAATGTTTGATTAAATGATACTTTTCATACTGACTCAACATATCTATGCTGTTTAAGAATTAATATTGGGTTGGGTGTGAAAGTTTAAATAGCGCTTAAATGTCACACATTTAATGAATCGTATTTACTTGACCGGATATGAATGCCAAACACGAACAAACGCATCGTTCGTGGTTTTGTGCATCATCCATCATCATCATCATACGATGTAAACCTGTGCGCATTAGGGTTTAGAAAAAGCGACGTAATTTCACTTCAATCAGGCGCACAGTGGGGGATTATGGGAGCCTTAACTAGTATAAACGTGAGATCATATTTACCATAAGCAAAAGAGAAGTAGGATTCGTCGTCTTAGGACCGGAAGCCGTAATGCGTGGTATAAAGTGACTTTTTCTTCGGTTTTGTCAGTTTCGTTTTTAACTCTCTCCTTAAAGAAAACAAAAATAGTTCGTGAAAAGAAAACAACTCGCTCGGGGATTATGTATAATATACCTCGAAATCCTCTATCGCAGCTTCTTTAAGCGTTTTCCCATTGATTTTAGCGATTCGTTCGATAATTTTAGTCGTTTCTTTCACTTCTCCTTTACTCAGCAACCATCTTGCAGATTCAGGAAGAAACCTGAAATAGTTTTATGAAAATTGTTATTAATTATTAAATAAATATAATTTTTTAGAATTACAGGTGGAACCTCGTTATTACGAACTCTTAATATTGCCAAGGCATTTTGATGGTTTTTTTTTAGTTCGTTATAACGAGGTTTGACTTGTTTTACCTCCCGTAATCCGTAAAGTAGAGATTAGTTTACAATAAATAGTAAGAACTACTTTAATAGTTTTGTCATCTATCTTTATAAATTTTATAAATTTTAATGATTTTCCAATTTCTTTTATAAGTCTGAACGATTTGGAGAATTTCTCTTACGGCTGTGTAAGATTATATATTAAATTCCAAATAAAAGTATATATAATTTATATATGAGAAATGTTATTATTTGTTTCCTTAAAATTTGCTTTTCTTTGACAAAATTTAGTTTTTTTTGAATTTTCTTAAATGTAATTGCGGGTGTGTTGGTTTTTGGAGAAATTTAATTTTTTGATCTAATTAAATAGTAATTTAGTAAAATTAATTAAACTTTAACGACTTTGTGCATACTCATCAAGTATTTAATAGCGAGTTGAAAGTTAGATGTTTTGTGAAACTACTTTGGATCAATTTGCATAGTTGGGTCGATTTTTTTTTTTTAATTTGAATTTTTTTTTTAATTTGAATTTTTTTTTAAATTTGAATTTTTTTTTAAATTTGAATTTTTTTTTAAATTTGAATTTTTTTTTAAATTTGAATTTTTTTTTAAATTT
>JAQIXT010002408.1:0-10966 GCA_034700445.1 Stenotaenia linearis | reverse complement strand
TTGGCCATTTCTACTTAATTCTCGAGAGAAAATAAACATCACGAAACAAACATAGTCGCCATTTTGTATTTATCTACTTACAGACCGACACTCATTTTCTTTCCAAAATTCTACCCACAAATAAATCAAAATTCCTTTTTATTAATCGTTTAATAATCAAAATTTTATAAATTTCAACTTTTAAGAAATGTGAACAAAACGACGAACAAAACATCGCCGCCATGACACATTTACCTATCGCCAGACCAGCACTCCCACTTATCACCAACGACCGAGCCAATGGCGCAAAATTCAAAAAAAATCTCGAACCTCAAACCTCGAACCCATCAAATCCTCAACAAAATCACAAACAAAACACAAAAAAATTCAACAAAAACCATTTTATTCCTCAAATCCACAAACGAACAACAAAACAACAACAAATTTCAATTTAATCAAATTTAATAGTTTCAAAAATCCTTCACCGGATGGCGCCATGCATTCGCACTCTCCTCCATTCTTATCGCCGCATGGTCACCGTCTGCGCGCTCGCCAACGTAATCGTGGGATTATGAATGAGTCACAAGTGCGCTGGAAATTGCACCGCTTTAGCCGACTTCAATCGACTCGATCGGCACCACGTGAGCACACCTGACCAACTCATCATCGAACATTACAATTTCCAATGGACAGAGGTAACGTAACAACTTTATTTTTATTACCGTACGCAGGTGGCCGTAATCTTTTTACGACGCTCCGTCTAATTCCTCGTTGCATTTTGATTTTATCGGTCATTTTATATCAACGACTCACCTGCCTTTTCGTTCCCAGGAAAAAATTCAGGTTAAAGCGACCGATCGATTGTTACACATTGACTTTACACATAGGAGCACGTGACCGGTCGCATCTAAAAATTGATTTTTCGTTGTTTTCAAGTTATGACAACCGGGGATTGAGTTTTCCCCCCGTTTTTTTGTGTGTTTTTCGGACGAAGAAAAAAATCGAGAAATTCGACCGGTCGTGGAATTCCACGACCGGTAGTATCTAAAAATTAATTTTTTTAATTTCTTTTTTTTTAGGAAAAACAAGCGGGAATTTTGTTTTTGTTTTACGACGGAAAAAATGATTTAGGTTGAAGTGACCGGTCGTGGAATTTGCGACCGGTCCTATCTAAAAATTGATTTTTTTTTTGAGTTTTTAGGAAAAACGAGCGGGAATTTTGTTTTTCGTGTTTTACGATCGGGAAAATGATTCGTTTTGAAGCGACTGGTCTGGTAGTTTGCGACCGGCCGCATCTAAAAATTGTTTTGACGTAAAAAACACGTAAAAGCTCGTAAAAACGAGCGGGAATCACGTTTTTCGTGTTTTTTCCCACTTAAATTGTAGGTTAGTAGACCAAATCGTAAACCGAGATGGTTAAACTCGGTTTTTATTATTATTTAGACGAAGTACGACCGGTTTAAGCAGGTTTGTTAATTTTTTTCTTTATTTTTTAAAATATTAATCAAATCCTCGGTCAAAACACTTACAGGTATGTATTTCCAGAGGTGAAAAAATGAAATTTAATAGGATTAACGGTATCGGTCAAGTGCTCATTGATTTATTAGCTCGAAAGTGAAAAACTCCGTTTCGAACGACCTTGACCGATCGCCCACAAGGCCGTTCGTTTTGGCGGGAAATCCGAGGTAAGGTACTAATAATAAATTTAGTTAGATCAATTTCCAGTTACCGTAAGCGAAAAACACCTTTCCGATCGATGAAAATCCGTTAAGCTCGCATCCGATAACGCCGCGCGCCATTTTGGATGACGTCATTTCATCGCTGAGTTGACAAATTCAACAAAATGGAGAAAAAAAATTATTTTATTAACAAAATTAGCGATTTTATGATAATTTATTAATTAATTATATCTAAATTGTAAAAAGTTAATTTTTTTTCTTTGAAAGTTGACGTTTTTGAATTTGACGCGATGCATCATGGGTGAGCGGTGGTTCGGAAGAAAAGTGTATTTACGTTCAATTAAATTGGATGTTAATTGGCATTTGGATGTGAATTTGGATGTGTGGTACGGAAGATTTGTCTGTTTAATTAATGTTGTGGTTCGTGGAGTTTGCAGATAATGCGGCGAATCTGTGCTGAAAGGCTTAAATGTCAGTTTGCAGTGACAATAGGAGCGAGAGATAAAAGAATGGCAATAAAGGCGCTTTTCATCGTTTCACGCTTGTGTTTATCTCACCTGGGACACACGTGAATTTCGATTTCAATTCGATTTATTAATGCGAGATATTTCCGTTTCAGGTTTTAGCGAGGCGCAAAAAAATCCCGTTGTTTTGATGATTCCGGTAAGTCAGATTTTTTTTTATAAAGTTAGCTTTAATGAAATGATGGTTTGGAAAGAGATAAGTTAGTTTTTTTGTACTTTTTTGGAGTTTTTTTTGGAGTTAAACGAACGCGCATCGCATCGCACAGCTCTTTTGTGTTTCGATGGGCGCCGCCATGTTGTTGGGGTTTGAGGTGCGTTGGATGAGTTTTTGTGATTTTTGTGTGTAAAGAAGTGTGGATTTGAAGTAAAGGTTTGGATTTTGGATTAAATTTGATGTTTTGTGGTTTTATTGAGGATTTGGCGATTTGATAGGTTATTAATCGATTTTTAATCATTTTTTGATCATTTTTGAGGTGAAATGAAGAATAATTGGTTGTAATCGGCTTATCTTACTGATAAACACGAATAAAAATGACAATTTCGTAATCGGTTTGTTTATTTTTTGAAAATTTTTTAAATTAAACAAACGCGCATCGCATTGCGCAGCTCTTGTTTTGAGTTTTGAAATTTGATGGGCGACGCCATTTTGAAAGGTTTTCGTGGTGCGTCGGGATGAGTTTTCGTGAGTTTTGTGTCAACGATACGTGGATTTGAAGTAAGGATTTGGATTAGGATTAAGTTGTGATGATCTCAAGGATTTATCGAGGATCTTGAGTGATTTTTATAAATTTACAAACGATTTTTGATCGTTTCAAAGTGGATTAAACCCGTAATCGATTTAATCACTTACCTAAATTGATGAATATTATTTATTTACTCGTAATTCAACTTAATAAAGTTAACTTCAACGTTTTAAAAGCGAAATAATTCATGGAATTAGAAATTTTATTGAAATTTCCTCGGAATTCGATAAAATTTGATCAGAAATGGCAAAACAACAACAGAAATCTCAATTTTCAATGAATATTTTACATTTTTCCTCTTAACCACAACAAATTCATGAGTTATTGACAAACTTTGTGTCAATACTGCACAATCTTTATTGGTTTTGGCACATCCTTGACATTAACTCATCAGCAACTCAAAAAAATATTTTTTCAAAAGAGAAAAATTCAACAAAAAAAAACCAAAAAAATGCACTTTGTTTTTTAATCACAAATTTGATCATCCAAATGAGATAAAATAAGCAAACAAAGAATCAAAAGGACCAATGGAATTTTTTTCAAATGTTTTTGTCATTGTGCCAAAGTAAATATTGATATTTCAAGAGAAAGGTAAAAATCCTTTTATAATAATATAAAAATTTTTTTTATTGTGTTGGAAATTGTAATATAGATTTTGACTTAGTGTTTCTCATTTCTCGCCTGTTTGTATTTCTCGAGATGAGAAAAATATTTGGTCAATTTATCGAGAATTCTCGGGAGTTTTCGAGAAATCTATAAAAATGTGAGATTTAAAGTGAAAAATGTATTAAAATGATTAAATATCAGTAAATAATTATATTTTAGGAATTACTGAAGTGTTAAAAATACAATATGATCACAATTTATTCAAATAATACTAATTAAAATCAAAAATTAAGGGAAAACATATTTTCTCATTATTTAAATTACCTGAATGTCTGTGCTACATTTAAAAGAAAAGTGCCATTTGCTAAAGACACACTTTTTTCTAAGGATTTTATGATTGTAAAACATTAAGAAGTTGTATGCAGGTTGAATCTTGATATAACGAACTCGAAGGGACCATTAGAATCTGTTCGCAATACCGAGAGTTTGTAATACCTGACACAGCAAACAAATTTGCCATACCGAATTCAATGCAAAATTCATTTAAAGGATAATAAAAGTGAAATAAATGGATTAATAATCTAAATTTAAACCATAAAACTCCAGAAGTAACTCATCACTACATTATTATATAAAATCCCCTATAGAGGATTTTCACAGTACATTTCATATTCGCATGGAATTCTGGATATGGTAGTTGATTTGACATTGTTTTATGATATTTAAGCCAGATGTTCATTATTAACAACTCTTATTTTAAAACAAACAACAATGAATTTTGAGCTTAGTTTAAAATTACCTCGAAAAACTTTAAGTAGGTAATTTTTTTACCCATTGTTTCTGTGGCTTTTTGAATTTTTATTTTTATTGAAATCTAAGGTTTACTTTGAGTATCTAACACAATATTGAGATGTAAACAATTTAGTAGGGAAAAAACCGAAAACTTGCCATTTTAGACCGGAAATTGGTCTTATAACTAGAGAAATGAAGCTTCCAGCAAGTGAAATGTTTTACTAATGATTAATTCGAAATAACGAAAAGTCATCATGTCCGAACTTTTTTTTAACTGAATAGATAGAAATCCAACCAAACTTTTAAAAAAATTTGTTAAAATGAGGAATTCGTTATAAGCGAGTTCGTAACAATGAGTTTCGACCTGCATTTCAACATTTTTCCATCTTAAAATGCCTTAGAACTTAAAAATTATTGAGAATTCTCAAGAAACGGCTAAAAATTTCTCAGAATTAAAATGAGCGAAATTTTTCTTTTTCTTGAGAAGAAACACTAGACTTTGTTTTGTGTTGCAGATAATTCTGAGAGTGCACGCTGACGCCAACTCTGTAACGGAAGTGCCAGTTACACCAGAGACAACATGTCGAGACGTGTTGGAATGCTGCAGAGAACCTGGTGATGATGAGTCTCACCTGGTTGAACTGTGGAAAGGATGTGGTAAGTTTAGATAGATGTGGTTAAAGGTTTTTGTGTTTTAGGTACAGTGGATGGCACCTGGTGTGACATGATAACCAATAGAGAGGTTGATGAACTTTTCTGTGGTGTTTATTGAAATTTTGTGTTGGATTGTAAATTTGCAAGGGTTTGGTTGATTTTGATTGTTTGTGTTGAAGGAAAGTGAGTTTTGGGAGATTTTAATATCTTGTTTGTCAGTAAAATGAACAAAAGGGAGATTTGATGAAAGTGTGAGGGGTTTGACACTATATTGAGAATCTTTTGTTAGGTATTGATTTTGATTTATAAACTGATGAAAATCATGGAAATCAGGAAATTATAGGAAGTCAAAATTATGAAAATCACTTGAGAAATCAAAAGAAATCTTGAGTAAAATCAAAGAAGTCATGGAAATCAAAATGGAAATCCATTGATTTCCATTTTGAAGTCGACAATGATTTATGAATCTTTATATTTTATTGCTGAGTGTCGAACACTGTAAAAATGAGTACAGGTCGAACCTCGATATAACGAACTCGAAGGGACCGTCAAATCTGTTCGCAATATCGAGAGTTCGTAATATCCGAATTTTTTAACTTTGAATGAATGGATAGGAATCCAACCAAACTTTTAAAAAACTTCGTTAAAACGAGGAATTTGCAATAAGCGAGTTCTCAATAACGAGGTTCGACCTGTACAGGATTTCGAAATCCTGAAATCTGTCAAATTTCGGATATCTGAGGATTTTGATCAGATTTTATGGTAAGTGAATGGGGCTAAGCGGGCCTACAGGAACCAAGGAATTTATTACCGAAACTAGAGTTCATGCATTAACACATATGCAAATCATTAGATTTCAAACGATTTACCGTATTTCATACTTCATAGATTCTAAGACGCACCCACATTTTCAGACCACGTTTTCAAAAAGTGAAATATGGTAGATTTTTGGCAATTTTATATCAATTAATTGACTTTAATTGTAGTATCAAGCTGAACTAGTCAAAATTGCTTTTATTGCATCACATTTGGCCTTTTTATTCATTGACTACCCTAAGTAATAACCCCTTGCATGCGATTGCTGTATTTGTTGTATGGATTTAGTGCACTTGGCAAAATTGGCTGATTGACAGCGATTCTAAGACTCCATCGATTCTAAGACACACCCTGACTTTCGACATGCTAAAAAGTGAAAAAGTGTGTCTTAGAATTAATGAAATATGGTAACAGAATTTAAGGATTTCATGGATTTCAAAGGATTTAAAATTCGAAATCCTGAGATTTTGTTGAATGTGGGCTCATTTTTATTACAATTTAGGTTTTTATATATAAAAAAGTAATTTATAGATTCTTTTCATTCATCCTTTTATTCCCTTGCGTATCTAATTGAAAGACTATTTGTGCCAATTTTAGTGCTGAAAGTTAAACTGGGATTACAAAAGTGACAATATAGACGCAGTGATTACAATAAATATTGATTTTCAATAGTTTGGGTTTGACAAATACTCAATATTCAATATATATGTCGTTTAAACAAAAAATGTAAATAGAAATACAGGAAATTTAATAAAAATTTGTCTAACTGCTCACAGGAGTTTTAAATTTAAATTTAAAATTTTCTATTTCGCAAATTCTATGGCTAAAAGCCAAATCCTAATTACTTAGGGTAAGTCCCAAATATGTCGCGTTTTGCATATTGAGTATTTGGTAAACCAAAAAATTTGCTAAATCAACTACAGGTCGAACCTCGAAGGGACCGTCAAATCTGTTTGCAGTATCGAGAGTTCGTAATATCTGAACTTTTTAACATTGAATGAATGGATAGGAATCCAACCAAACTTTAAAAAAATTCGTTAAAACGAGGAATTCGCAATAAGCGAGTTCGTAATAACGAGGTACGACCAGTATTACATAAATCTGTCGGTCAACTTGTTCGGGCCCGTTGTTTAAAATCGTTCAAAGGCTTCAGTTTCAGAGCGTTGGTCACGTTTACCGCAAGGGAATGTGACAACCACTTACATCGAAGACGCCAGATTGGATTTGGTAAAAGTGATGTTAAATGATTGATAACATTAATCATAGTTAAGCGGCATGCCGCCATCCACTACCAAAAAATGAAGTTTGGTCACTTTGAAGTGATGGAATGTTTAGTTTATGAAGTTTGGTGTGAGAAATTGTGTAATGTTTTATAGTTAGTGAGGTGTGTAACTATTTTAAGTAGTGTTTGATACTGTTTTCTAAAATATTTTGTTTTCTGGTGCAAAGAAAAGTTGTTTTTGCTTTGTAAAAGTGTCTTGAAGTAAAATGATATGGTTAGACATGAGATAACAGAGCATTGTACTTGAGAGTGGGGGGATTGATCTGTAGGAAGAGTGTGATGCTGACTAGACTTCATGAACTTAAAGTGTGTTTAGAAAAGTGCCAGAAAAGCCAGAAAGGTTTGCAAGAGATTTTGAGATATTTTTTAAAATGTTTCATGCAGAATGTTGTATAAAATGGCAGAAAAGTGTAGTTTTCTATTAAGGAGGTAGTTACAGCTTAAATTTGTGTAGTTTGGAAGAGAAAATATGAAGTTTTGAAAGAAAAAATTGAAATTTTGAAAGAAAAAATTGAAATTTTGAAAGAAAAATTTGAAATTTTGAAATAAAATAGTTTTGGAAATGAAAATTTGAAGTTTCTAAAAATTTCAAATTTTTACTTCAAAATTTCAAATTTTTCAAATTTTTAATCATTAATTTCCAATTATTTGTAATTTTTCATCAAACTTAGCACTTTTCCAATAAAGTATAAAATTTTCTCCAAAAATAACACTTTTTCAACACCATCCTCCATTTTACTACATGTTTTGACAAAACTATCCTTCCTTTATGTCTTGTACTGTTATTTCCTGAGCAGATGTTACATCCTTCTGAGACTCAGCTGCATAACCTTACCAATATCACACCCCAGATCTGCTGAAGCATCTCCTTTAAGCTTGAACAATTGAGTGGAAATGCTTCACATCACTTACAGGCTATAGGCTTAGGCTTAAAAAGTGAAATGTTATAGTCTACTTCTTTGCTGAAATGTGATGATTAGAAATTCTTTGTAAAGTGTTTTATGCCAGAGGTTAATAAGTGTCTTCTGTCTTTGTTATTTTTGAATTCTAAAGTGAAAAGTAGTTAGAATAGAAGCCTTTAAGGGTGATTTTTTAAGGTATCACTTTAATGAAGGTCACTTAGGAATGATAAGACAAATTTAAAAGAAAATTAAATTATAAATTTTCTAAATTTAATGGAAATTCAGTAAAATTGCAAAAAAATTAATGGAAATTCAATGAAAATTCTAAAAATTTCACTGAATTCCAAAAATTTAATGAAAATTCCAAAAATCTAATGAAAATTCCAAAAATTTAGGAAATTCCAAAAATCTAATGAAAATTCCAAAAATTTAGGAAATTCCAAAAATCTAATGAAAATTCCAAAAATTTAATGGAAATTCCAAAAATTTAATGGAAATTTATTGAAAATTCCAAAAATGTATGAAAATTCAATCAAAATTGCAACAACTGGAAAAGTACTGTAAAATACAGTATATGTTAATAAGGTATTAGCTTAGTATATAAAACTTAAAAGTAGCGGAACAGCCCACTGCTATTGTAACATGACAACTTAGCAATGATGGCATCTTTATGCGATTCTCATGTTAGTGAGCACAAACATGGTAGCACTCTTTCAAGGGTACAACAAGGAAATGGCTTTTTGTAGACAGAAAACTTTTACACCGGGAACTTTTTGCCAGGAATTTTTGCAAGTGGTACAAAACAACACTCTGAGGTGCACTGGTGGGCAGTGAGATACTCCGGTGAGCGCTGAAGTGAAGAAATCACAGCAAGTCATCCTAAAATGAGTCGTGTGGCGATTAGGTTGCTTTTAGCTAATGCTTGACTACCAATAATTGCGTAAAAATAATTTAAGAAATTAAAATTTTAAGATCCGGCATTCTTATCTGTGTACCGAGTATTTTTTAAAAGCATTGGTACTTTTTACGATTACATTTCAAGTAATGCATTTAAAAATGCACTGTGAAATGTGTTGTAAAATATCTTTATAATTGACAAGACAGTTAAAGCATTCCATAAACTATTAAATGCATTTCAACTTCACATGGGACTTCACAAACCAAATCAATTCATGCATAATTTACATCTCTCACTTCCAAGACATCTTCACACATGAAAACAATGTTTCTCAAAACCCCACTATAAAAACATGTAAATTCCCCCTCCCCAAAATCATCTCAAAAACACTCTAACTGCCATAACTGTCATTATTGCAGAAATGAAAGTTTTTTCCCTCCATTTTTAGTTTATCAGGTTTTACTGGGGAAAACTCATGAGACTCACCATCTGTTTCAAGATGAGAAATACTTATTGCAGCCTATTGTCACCAGATGGTTCTCCCATCATTATCTGCAGCTCAAATGCAGGAAAACATGAAATGATGAAAAAAAGTGAGGAAGTTTAGAGTTAATGGAAGTTGCTAGGTTTTATTATTAAGGTCTTGAAGCTGCAGTTTTTGCTGCTTGGAAGAGTGAGAATTAGGAAGTGATTGATTTTTCCAGTGACCTGATATGCACCTGACTGGATTAGATGTGGATGCTATTGTGAAGTCAACTGATGCAGTTTCATTGGATGAGTGATTGGCTGGGAATGGCAATGGAATGGATGGAAGTCTTGAGGCTGATTTTCAGTGTTAATGGAGATTTATGCAGTGGTGGATGTGAGTGATGTTGGGTGGAAGTTTGTGATTTGTTTGTTTTTCTTGTTTTTGGTTTTGTTTTTGATTTGAATGAATGAATTTTTTTTTTCTTCAAGGAACCGAACCGAACCGAACCGAACCGGATCGGTTTTTTACGGTTCGGTTCGGTTTAATTGTTTTTTAAACCGAGACGGTTTGGGCGGGAGTCGTAAACCGAACCGATCACTTCGGTTCAGTTTGGTTTTTTTAAAAAACCGAACCGAACCGTCCGCAACCTTATACAGTACATATATCCAGTTGAAAAATGCTATAGAATGATGTAGAATGTTTCATAAATCCCATAGAATTCTATGGGATTTGAGAGGTGTGCACCAACCAGTTTGTGATTGGCTGCTGGCTTGATTAGCTTAACCAACAGTACTAGTAGTTAGTATCGGACTATGGCTGGGTTAATTAATTTCTTTTCTGGCTGCTGGCTGGGCTGGCTTAGCCATTTTCAGCTGATTAAACATTCAATTAGCTGGCTAGTCACCAGAAACAACAATGAATTAACTTCAGTTGAGAATTTAATGAAATTTATTCTTTAAATACTATTTAATTTTGCATGCCACAGTGGCTATGCGCTGTCAGCCAAAAATGACCAAAAACTCTATAGCCGGCTTGGCTCGGCCTTGGTGGCGCACACCTCTAGTTGTAACGAACTTTGCTGAAATTATTCAATATTGCAAACACATTTCATTTGCCAGAAAACGCATTTCTCTCGTTTAATACCAAATTCCGGTCCAAAATGAGTCTTTTATTGATAAATTGTTTATCACATTTTAATATTAAAATATTTCATGTCAGAAACTGAATAAACAACACCTTAGATTACTGTGAAAGTTAGTTATAAAAATCCACAGACAAAGGGTAAACAATTTTATATTGTAAAACATTTTCAAACTATTAAACTGCTCAGAGAAGTCATTGTTTTCAGTTTTAAAAGGGTGAATTAAATGTGATTCAAATTTAGGTTATTGAATTCAATATAACTAATTAGTTTGCTACTTCAGATATTTCTGAAGATTCCATAAGAAAGAGTGAATGACCTAATGTTCAGTAATTTCTGAAAACTCCAGACATTTATTATCTTGTATACAGGTCAAGTCTCATTATAACGAATACCATTATAACAAGATACAGTAGACACCGCTTATTGTGATCACGGTTAATGGAATCAATCGGTTAATGTGATCACTTTTACAAAGTAC
>JAQIXT010002407.1:0-10970 GCA_034700445.1 Stenotaenia linearis | reverse complement strand
TTTCAAAATTTAAGATAACTTTACAAAATCTTTCAAAATTTAAGATAACTTTACAAAATCTTTCAAAATTTAAGAAATTTTGAAAAAATCTAAAAATTTTAATCATTCAAAAAACTTTTTGCAAAAATCAAAAAACTTTTGCAATAATCTAAAAATTTCAATCATTCAAAAAAATTTTGCAAAAATCAAAAAAGTTTTGCAAAAATCTAAAATTTCAATCATTCAAAAAAGATTTGCAAAAATCTAAAAATTTCAATCGTTCAAAAAAGTTTTGCAAAAATCTAAAAAGTTTTGCAAAAATCAAATAAATTTTGACAAATTCAAAAAAATACTAAAATTTAAGACCATTTTTCAAGAACTCATGAAGAGTTTGCAAAATTTTAAGAGATATCCAAATATATAAGTGTAAATTAGAAAATTCAATAGTAATGACAAACACTTGAGATAATAGCACAGAAATTCCATGAAAGTGGCAAGAATGTAAGATAAATATTACATTAATTAATGTCAAAATTGCACTTATTATGAAGAAATTACAAAAAGTTAAGATTAGTCTGCAAAAATTCAGAACAGTTTCAGCAAAAGCTACATAGTATATAATAAATAAAGTATAGTATCGCAACTTACAACGTCTGCGAAATCGGTGCCTACAACCATAGCGTAGTTACACCACTGGTTATGCTTTCATTTAATATTGATATTTTTAATGATTTAATTATTTTAACAGATGCAACACATGCTTAAACGAATTTCACCTGGTCCACAGACGTCACGTCCTGCTCAGGGTCTTGCTTATGGGACACAACAATCACAGAGTTCAACTCCGCAGCGTGGAAGCAGTCCTGTGTCTATTGGACGTGCACCGATGGTGGTACAAAATTCTCTGCAACACCAGCTCAATCACCAGTTACAGTCTGCTATCTATACTAATAGTAGTGCTCAAATGGAGCCACCTCCGCCATATCCTATTGGCTCAATTCAAACAATTGGTTCAATCGGCTTGACAACAAAATTGACGTCCCCACCGCCATATTCTTGTTCTTCGGCAAACAATCGACAAAGTCCAACTTCCGATTACTCTAGTATAGCAAATCAAATTCAGAAACGTGTTTCGCCAGCAGCTTATCCGCCTTTTTCAGTTGTAAATGCAACAACTGCAGGAGTTACTTCGATGGCCAATTCATCTGCTTTGAAACCGATGGCACTACAAGCATGGAATGCTAGACAACCCCCACCTATAATGCTTTCAGTTAAAAGCACTCAGGTCCAGAAACCAGTCTTGCAGACAGCCGTGGCACCACCAGCTCCTGCATCAAACAGCACTGTTGCAACCACATTACCTAGTTACGTGTCATCTGTCCAGCACAGCAGTGATAATGTGCTAAATAATGCTGTAGCAGCACAGTTTGCAACAGTGCCAACTACTGACCCTCCAAGTTATGCATCAACAATGCAGGCCATGGCTGCTCAAAGAGGAACAACTAGTAATGGTTACACAACAGTCACTTCATTTACACACTCATCAAGCAATATGACCAGTGTTATGAATAATCTGACAACAAGTTTGGACTGTCAGCTGAGATCAAGTCCCAACTGTATTTCAACAACAACTTCAACGATGCCTGCAACTTCAAGTACTAATGTAAATCATTCCTCGAAAAAGTTTCCTGTCAATGCTTGCCTTGACAATAATCATTCTCCGGTTTCCTTTACCTCATCATCTGCTTCTTCAACACACAGTGAACAAAATGTTGAAAATAAATGTGTCAATGGTCATGCAAACGAAGTAACAGTACTGAAACAGGCAGTTGGATGGAATGTGTCACCAATACCCGAACGTAAAGTGTATCAAAGAGTAAAAGATGAGGACGAAGATGTGAGCTGTGAAACCAAAGTGCGTAATTACTCGCCACAGGCATTTAAATTTTACATGGAACAGCATGTTGAAAACGTTCTGAAATCTCATGAGCAACGTCTTCATCGACGTCATCAATTGGAGGCAGAAATGTCTAAAGTTGGATTAACTGAAGAAGATCAGTGTCAAATGAGAAAACTATTACATCAGAAAGAATCGAATTACATACGGTTAAAACGAGCTAAAATGGACAAATCTATGTTTGTTAAAATTAAATCAATTGGAGTTGGAGCATTTGGAGAAGTAGCTTTGGTTCGCAAGCTGGATACACAACATTTATATGCCATGAAAACATTGAGAAAAACTGATGTTCTCAAGAGAAATCAAGTGGCTCACGTTAAAGCTGAAAGGGATATTTTGGCTGAAGCAGACAATGAGTGGGTTGTTAAATTGTACTATTCATTCCAAGACCAGGATAATCTTTATTTTGTGATGGACTATATCCCAGGAGGAGATCTCATGTCTTTACTTATTAAGTTGGGCATTTTTGAGGTGAGCAACTTGAGTAAAATTAATATCAATGCTTTTATTTTGTGTTTAACATGCTAGCGTAAGTGGATTATAGTTTGCAATAGCAGGTACTTTTTGTTGTTAGATTATAGGAAATATGAACTGCATTAATTTAGGAATTTTTGTCTCTCATATTTATACATAATTTAAGAATAATTTTGAATGAAGTCCATATTTCCTCAAACTTAAAAATGCAAGATATTTTATCAAATTCAATGCAACAATGAGTAACTTCATTATCATTATTTTACAGGAATCACTGGCTCGGTTCTACATTGCTGAACTGGTATGTGCAGTGGAAAGTGTCCATAAAATGGGTTTTATTCATCGGGACATTAAACCAGACAATATTTTGATTGACCGTGACGGTCACATCAAGCTCACAGATTTTGGTTTGTGTACTGGTTTCCGATGGACACACAATTCGAAATATTATCAGAACGGTAAATAATTTAATTTTATGTTTATATGTATAATAAATAGGAAAATCGATTTACAGGTGATCACAGTCGGCAGGATTCTATGGAACCTGATGAGAACTGGACAAATGATTGTCAGTGCAATAACCAATCAAATTCCAAAGAAAAACCATTAGAAAGGCGGTGGCGAAGAGCGCATCAACGATGTCTGGCACATTCACTTGTAGGGACTCCAAATTATATTGCTCCTGAAGTGCTGATGCGTGAAGGTATGCCAATAATTTGTTAAATTGTACAAAAATAACTCTCTTTATGTTAAATGTTAAGGTTATACACAAATGTGCGATTGGTGGAGCGTTGGAGTTATATTATACGAAATGTTAGTTGGACAACCACCATTTCTAGCCAAAACCCAGTTGGAAACACAAGTTAAGGTAATTCTCAACACAATAAACAATAAAGTGTTGGTAAATAAGGAAGTTAATCAGTGGTGAAATTAGATATCATGTGGTGCTTACAGTATAACACCTGAAATGCACCTAAACTAAGAAAAATGAAAATGAAATTGAAAAATATAATAGAAAACTTTTACTTGAAATTTACATAAATTTAAGAAAAACTGATTGAAAAAAAAATCTCAGAAAAGCTCAGAAATTTTAAGAAAATTTTAAGGATATTTTACGATTTTGAGAATATTTTAAGAAAATTTTGCAATATTACCAGAAAATTTTGCAAAATTACCATAAAAGTGCAAAAATTGAAGAAAAAAATTTCCATTAATCTAAAGAAATTTAAGCAAATTGTACAAAAATTGAACCAAATGCATTAAGAATGTCATGATGTTCAACTTCTAGCAATGGGAAATAGACATCTATTGCAAATGGGTGCCTGTGGCTGGGGCCACATTCGTCATAGCCAAGTTATACCACTGAAGTTGTAATTCAGCATTGAAAATTTCAAAGCAAACTGTCTTTAATTCATAAACTAAAAAATAAAATATTATTTTTACTCTTTCATAGGTTATTAACTGGGAAAAGACATTGAAAATACCCCGTTTGGCAAAACTGAGTCCAGAAGCTGAAGATCTAATACTTAAACTATGCACTGATTCGAAAAAACGTTTGGGAAAAAATGCTGGTGAAGTGAAAGCCCATCCCTATTTTGCATCAGTTGACTTCAAGGAAGGTCTTCGACGACAACCCGCACCTCTGATTCCCATGATACGAAGTCCGACAGACACTTCAAATTTTGATCCTGTGGATCCAGAAAAACTTAGAAACTCAGATTCAAGTTGCAGTGACGACAATGGCAATTTCCAATATGATAATGGAAAACATGCCTTTTTTGAATTTACGTTTAGACGATTTTTTGATGGAGGTGGACATGCATATCCTACCAAATTAGGTGTAGGAATGTTAAACGACGGGGACGGCCAAGAACCTGTCTATGTGTAACGATGCCTTTGTAACTTCTGTAGTCTCTAAATATTGAATGTTGTTTTTGTTATTCTCAGTTGGTGTGCATTGTGTCATTTAAGAATAATCCAAATAATTTGTAAATAAGTTTTTTTTAAATGTTGATTGAATCATGATATTATCTGTTATTTTAATTTTAATTTAGTGGCGATAAATTATAATACTCATTTGTTTTTATTCTATTTTTAATTTATTGTTGTTTGTAACTGAAATTTAAAATGAAAGTTGCATCGTTAAAATTATTTTTCTGTCAATTTAAACCTGGGATTAAATTAATTATTATAATTGAATTAGCTAATTAAATTAATGTTTGATTTTAATTAAAATGTCTTTAGACTGATATGTATATATAAAAGTTTGGTCATTTAAATCCGATTGTGTACATGAATGAAGTATAAGTGAATTGTTGTAAGGCTTTACAGGGTTTTGTAATACAATTTGTACAGTTTTATCAACCTTTAATAAGGTAATTATTTTTGAAATTAATAAAAATAAATCCTTGATTATTTCCTGGGACAGTGGATACATATGCCAGCATGTACAATATATGTTTTAAAGGAATGGTATAGAAATTTCAAATTGAAATTGAAAAGAAATGAAAATAAAATTAATTCACTTTAAGCAGTGTTTGTTTTGTGAAATAAATTCAAGAAGCAAAAACCATCTTCATAAGTGCACAAAAAAATATTTCGCTTGCATGGTTGAGATATAATTAAATTTCGTAATTTCGTAGTCAAAGTTTTTATACATATGATCGTTAAATGATTTTAAAATTCATAGAATTTAAAATTACGTCTGTTAGCAGAAGGCCGTTGAGTAAGCCAGAAAGAAAAGGAATTGGGAATTGGGAAAAAGGAATCGCGTGCGCGCAGCCCCGGCGTGGTGACGAGTTGATGATGTTTTTTATTTTTTTATTTTTTTAAATTTTTTTTTAAACTAAAATTTAAAAATATAACATTGTAATTTTGACATAAAATGAAATTTGTGAACAGTATTATAAAAAAATGTTTTGAATTCAATACATTTAATTTGTCATAGTTATGACGTCATCTTTTATAAGAAGCAGCGGGTTGACGTGTGTTGTGTTGTGTGGGTAGCCGATGTGAATACGTTTTCTGCATACACGTTATAAATCAAGAAAATACATTCTATTCGATTGATAAAATAATGGCACAAGGAGCACGAAAGGGATCTAAAGGAAAGAAAATTCCTGGAATACAGTTAAAGCAAAAATTAGGATCTAAACAGAAATCAAAAGCGGCCAGAAAGGGTTAAAAACAAATATATCTTAATGTGATAAATTAAATAATTAATTAAATATCTATTTTCACTTTAGGTGGACGCAAATCAACGTCAGCAACGAAAATTAAGAAAGTAAATATTTAAAATAATGTGTATAGTATTAAGAAAATTTTTATTAAAAATAATATTGAAAATTTGATTATAGAAACTGCAGCTCGAAATTAGTTCGAGGATTGAACAGGAATTATGTGCAAAGGCTACCCATGATGGCAGCACATTTAAAGTTTGTTATTTATAATTGTATAATCTTATATTATGAGTTATATTTTATTTTTTGTGTATTATTAGGTGGTGTCACTGAAAACACAGAATAAAGTGAAGAAAAATACTAGCAATAAGAATATTACACTTGGAAAGAAAAATGGCCAAAAATCAGTTGGTAATAATAAGCCGGCCAATCATCCTCGAAATGAAGTACAAGTACAACAAAAAGAATGGACTTGTACGATCTGAAAATTGGAAAATGAAAGAAAAGCTGTAATTATTTAATTGTCATAAATCAGAAATTCTATCACAGCATTAAAATATTAATTCATTTCATTGAAATGATTTGGTTAAGACAAATAATATTGATTTTGTGACTAATATAATGATATATCATTCATCACTGAATATGAGCTACAACTTAGCATTCAAGAACTGAACTTGTGATCAGGCAACTTATTTTTATTCAGTGGATTCTGGTTAATTGGGACAGCAGTTAATAGGGATAGCCGTTTAATTGGAACAAATTTTAGAAAACCAAAACAAATCGAGAAAATAAACAGGATTTGCTTCTCTTATTTAGGACAATTTCACTTAATCAAGACAATTATTGCTAGTTAGCAGCAGGCACGTGAATGCCACTATTAAGTAAATCACATGACTGTGGTCATTGCAGATTCACTTCGTAACGAATGTATAACTACATGAGATCAAACTGAAGTAATCTATTGTTTTTTTGATTTTATGTAAATATTTGTGATTATATTTATCACACCTACGATCACATCCTACGATCACAATAGGTAGCGTTTACTGAGCAAAAGGAGAACAAATAACTCATTAATTTGTATATTATCTGGATATTCTTAAGACCATTTTACATCTGTTGGAACATTGTTTACAATAAAATTACACTGTTATCCCTAAGCAATTTCTCTTGCTCTCAAAAAGAACTGCCTAAAACGTCTTTCATGTAACTCAACCGAAAAAAAAAAAATCTGCACTTCACTGTAAAGTTGTTTTCTTAGTTGTTGTGTTCGTATTTGTAAGGATTCTTACATTAACTTTTCTTGTTGTAAAGATACCCATGAAAATGCAGATTTTAATGTAAAGGGTATCTTTATAGCAATAAAAGTTAATGTAAAGTTAACTTTCACATTAACTTTCACATTGACTTAAAATTGGTAAATTTAATTTTTTTGCAGTGATTGCTAACATTACAATTATTTCATCGAAATTCTCTTTTAGCACTAAAATTGGTCCAAATTGAATTGCAATTGTGATTACTAGTTGATAACTGAAAACAGAAACAACTTTCATGGAAATGTCCTTTTTTTATATTTAAGGTCTGAAGTGGAATAAAAATATTCCCAAAATGATTAAAGTGGTTTAAAAATCTGATGTAGAAAGAATGGGCTGAATTTGATCACGCATATATTGAAAATATTTTTTCGAATAGAAGTTAAAATTGCCCAAATATATTCTAGTTCAAATTTTTAATACAAAAATGAATTTAAAAATTATTAGTGAAAAAATTTATTGTTACATTGGCTATTGTTATCATCAATCGGTTATTGTTATCATTTTGTGCAGGTCTCGAAATTAGGAGTATTTCTTTTTACATCATGTAGCGCTCCACTGAAGTGGTATTGGAAGTACATCTGTATCATTTAAGCCTAAGCCTAATTACGAATTAAGCCTAGGCTTAAATGATTTTGTATACAGATGTACTTCCATACCACAGCGCTACTTGCTGTAAAAAGAAATACCCCTATTGTGTCTTAGCAAAAGAATTCTCTGTACAGTTTCAGGTGTGTGTTGGGATCATTGTTAGTTTGAAACAATAAACTCTTTTCAAAACTAATTTGTGTGTTGGTTGTTTCAAATGTTGAATAAAATATTCAATAGGTTTTATTGCTTCATTACTTCATTACTAAATTCACATAGTCATCTTGAGTGCAAGTGTAGCAATGAATCACTTCTGCTTTTAGTTAGCATAACTGTATAAAATTCTAGGGAACACAATTTCAGAAACATTGGTCTAGCTAGAGTAAACCATAACAATATGAAGAGTTGCATTTCTTTTGCAAATAGTTCACCAGAATAACTTTTTGGCAAAAACGCAAAAAAAAAAACAATTGATTGTCTGAATAATTTAAGAATACGATTATGACTAATATTCTCTTGAACACACTTTTATGCAATATCAAATAAAATATTGTTAGAATTGACAAATTCTTTTGAAACTTACATTGCAAGTCAACATTTTCTCTCTTTCAAAGCATCAAAAAAATTCAAATCAAACGATCAAAAAATGAAGTTAAAGCTGAACTTGCTTCATTTTGTGACTGTCAGTTGGAATCACAAGTCACATGTCACAGGTTTGCATGTATGAGGAAGTTTTAGTTTATTCAAAGTTATGCAAGTAAAGGTTTGGACTATTCCATTTTTAATGTCTTGCTTAAGGGAGGGAGAAGGAGATTTGGAATGCAAATATTGATAATTTGACAAAATTTTTAGTGTTTCTTAATTTTGGATCGTAGATTTAATCAGTGAGAAACTCTGTGACTTCTAAAATTTATACGAACTTTCTTTAAACGTAAGTACTAACCTTAATGTGGATCTTAATTTAATATACTTTGTGTAGAAATTTGTCCTTGAACATAAGGTACAATAATCTCATTCTTAATTCTCGTGCAGATTTATTCCTTATCTTATCATATTAAGTTTACATGATAATACACTTGGACTTATTTTCAGTTTCAATATTTAGGTATAATTGGAGCAACAATGAAACACCAGTTTTTGATTGCATTTAAATGCTGCTTATTATGTATCATTGTCACCCCACTCAATGCATCGACATTGAAATCAAAACTTTTGTTGATTTCATTAGATGGATTCAGGTTTGAATGAATAAAAAAAATTATGTTTGATATATTCATTTGTATTTATTTTCTAGGTATGACTATCTGGAAAAGTACAATGCTCCAAACATTAAAAGTTTAGCTGAAATAGGAATCAGTGCATCAGAAGGAATGATTCCATCATTTCCATCAGTTACATTTTGCAATCATCAAACATTAGTAACAGGTTAGTTTTTGAATTTTGACATAAATAAGTTTAACAAGGAAGTAATTTTCTATAAAAACATTTTTGTGAAAAATTAGATTTATTGAATAGGGTTTCTCATTTCCCACCTCTCCCATTTTTCAAGAAATCTTGAGAATTCCTGAGGTTCATTTGTAATATGTGATTAACGTCATGTGATAACACGTGAGGTTACTAGAGACTTCCTATAAATAGGAAGTCGATATTGTAGATGATTGTCTTTTAATAAAAACCACACAGTCACCAGTGACTACTGGTGTCTTTAATAATACAGTTCATTTCCCAGAAATTTAGTTCTCTAAAAATTTGCTTTTTCAACAAATTTTTGAGAAGTAATTTTAGAGAAAAACATTAATATTAAAACAACATTTATTTTTACAAGTGTTGCATTTTGTATTTTTATATAGGTTTGTATCCGGAAAGTCACGGCATTGTGGATAATAAAATGTATGATCCAATATTTAATGAAAGCTTTGCTTATGGTAATGATTCTAAATGGTGGAGTGCTGCTGAACCAATTTGGATTACAGCCAAAGTTTCTGGGCTGAAAACGGGAGTGTCTTATTGGCCAGGATCAACTGTAAGTTGAGTTTAAGTTCTGTTCTTATTTATTAAAATGTATCATTTTTAGGTTAAATATAATGGAATTCAAGCAGACTTTTTCCAAGGATACAAATTTAAGCAAAATTTTTCAGAAAGAGTTGACATTGCTATTGACTGGCTAAAAAACAAAAATTTAGATTTAGTTGTGATGTACTTTGAACAACCTGATGGTGAAGGACACAAATTTGGACCAGAGTCTCAAGAAGTTGGCGCAATGGTTAAATATGTTGACAGCATTGTTGGCAATATAATTACTGGTTTGAAAGATGCCAACATTTTTGATAAAATTAATGTCATTGTTACTAGTGATCACGGCATGGCAGCCGTCAATTTCACAAAATCAAATGCCTTGATCCTAGATAAATACTTAAATTCAGATGATTTTATAGTAATTCCTCAGGTGGTGTATTGTCTTTCTTTGTACTTCAAATTTTATTAACTAAAAATTTACATTTGTTTAGCTAGGTGGTATTGGAGCTATATTTCCTAAAGATGGAAAGGAAGAAAAAGTTTTCTATGATTTAAATAACAAACATCCTCACGTTAAAATTTATCATAAAAAAGACATTCCAATGAGATTACATTACCAACATAATAGAAGAATAATGCCAATCATCGCAATTGCTGAGGAAAATTATTTTGTTTCCTATGTAAGTAAATGGTTATTGTAAGTCCAACTAAATTCTAATATTATTTACATTTAGAATGGAAGTGAGATCAAGAATGGAACTATTGGTATTCATGGTTATGATAATACATTAATCAACATGCGAGCATTGTTTGTAGCTTCAGGACCAAACTTCAAAAAAAATGTGCAATTATCACCATTTTATAACATTGATATTTATTCATTATTGTGTCACTTGCTCAAAGTTTCACCTAAACCAAATAATGGTAGTTTAAATACCTTTCAATCAGTTTTAGTAGATACCAGTAATGTTTTAAAACCATCAAAATATCTTTTATCTATTACAACAGTAATATTCATATTTACCAATAAAAATTAATATAAAATTTGTTAGTATTTGAATTTTCATAAATAGTCTTGAACCACATTTATTTTTTAAAATTATCTAGCAATTTTAACATGTTAAAAGATTTTATTCATTTTTATGAAGTAAATGAATTGTACACAAAAGTAATAAATCATATTTAAAGTAATTAATCAAGTTAATTAATTAAAAAGGAAGTTAGACCATGAGGTAACCAGAGTGGAAAAACGTCTTTGTTTTGTTTAAAAGGTTGAGAATTACGGAGACAATGCAGGATATGTTACCAACCAAAATGAAGTTAAAACAAGTTTATAATTAGAGAAAAAATAGTTATGGTAACAAATTATTTTGTAAGATACTACTTTTTTTTATTTTAGGATTATGTACGCTTTGTTTTAACGTGTATGTTGATTCGTAAAGTTTTCACTTCATTTGACTA
>JAQIXT010002406.1:0-10971 GCA_034700445.1 Stenotaenia linearis | reverse complement strand
GTAGCGTCAACCCGCTTATAGCGTCAATTTAAGCCCGGTCCCTTGATTGACGCTATAAGCGGGTCCGACTGTACTTCACAATCTACGGATTTTCTGCAGTTTAATTTCGAAAAAATAAATATTCTACAGATTTTGAAGAAAATCTTTAAAAAACTGCAAATCGGCCAAAAAAAATAAATATTTTATAGATTTATTTTAAGCTCTGAAGCGATGTTATTTGGTTGTGAAACAAACAGGATTGAAGTAATGTTCATTTCATATTACAATATTAATAACAGTAACAACAAAAATGAGAAAATTTTCAGTTTATGCCTCCATATCAATATGGGAAGTGAAGTAAACGAGGGCTTAGCTGCAATAGTTTCTCGCGCGGGCATGGGGTCAAGAGGTCATGTGTGTGCTTGGCTGGCTTGTCATCCATTCGTATAATTAAGCAAGTACAAGCTATAAATTTAGCCAATCTCCTCCTCCTCTCTCTTCTTAAAGACGAGGCGATCTTCATAAATCAAAGCCATAATGGAATGGAGAAAAGTGCGTAAGAGCAACCGAAAGTAGCGAGCGACGGTTTTTAGTCGCGCTCCACTGCAACTAAAATCCCGGTAGCTGTTTGTTTTTTACAACTTTTTAATTTGTGATCCAAGTCATCATTATCCGTATAATTTGTCGTGGATATCTTTATTTTCTTGTTTAGTGGGTTTCTTGTTCGTCGGCCGTTTTAAGAGACGCAATTTCTGATTTAAAGTGAAGCAAAAATTCAAAACTTCTTGCTATTGAAGTAATGTAATTTTCAGAGCATTCACTAAAAATTTAGTGTAAATTCTTACAAATAAAGAACTATTTCAAGTAAACGCTTTGAATTTTTAGCACTAGTTCATTCATTATTACTTTAAAAAATTTGGAGCATTTACTACTTAAATTAGAAGTGACAATTTATTTATTCAAAATTACTTTAATTAAAAGCTAAAACGTCAAAAATTACTGTATTTCATTGATTCGATGACCATAATTTTCAGTACTATGAAAATAGAAAAAAATTCTAATTTCCATTGTTTGGTGCATCGAATCTAAGACGCACCCCCAATTTTGGAGTCGTTGTCACGTCAAACAAGTGTGTCTTAGAATCAATGAAATACGGTAATTTAAAATATTCCAAAAAATCAATCTAACTATCAATAGTAAAATCCTTGCTTGGGATAACTCGCACGTGAACTAGTGTGGTTAACTTCAACTTACTTCTCTTTTTAACTTCAAGTGTGAACACAAGTGTGAACCTAGCTTAAGTCATCCCGAGTTTCTTTCGTACAATATCGATCTACTGAAATATCAAATCGACATCCCTAGCACGTACAAAGTATGAATTAGTGGTACAAACTTTAAAATATTAATTCATCAATTCTAAGACACCATCGATTCTAAGACGCACCGATACCTTCACCACCAAAAATAACTTCATCTCCGCACTCCTTTACACCCCCAACTCACCAAACCCAATAAAAAACCAAAAAATCAATAAAAATTCAAATCCCACTTTACGATCACCCACCAGAGACACCTCCACAGAATTTAAGAGCACAAACCAATTACCCAATTCCTCCTAAACCCCTTTACCAAGCCTCCTTAAAGCCAAAAACCAACATTTACTTATCCCAACTACATTCTTTTTACTCGCAACAACACAAACCACCATTATTACACTTCTACACGCACTGGAGCCACCTCTGCCAGTCTCCATTTCTCTCACTCTATTGTGTTCAATTTTCTCCCCTTCTCCTTCCCAATGCCCTCAGCCCCACTTCATCATTCTTTTTAAAGAGAGGTTCATAAAGGCTCTGGCGTTGAGTCCATTTGCAGCGACTACGATTGGTCAATTAACAAAACGCAGCACTAGGAGGGTGACTGCCAAACTCGCACACCTCACTCTTAACTCGCACGGCCATACATCACCCAACATGGCACCCGATTGGCCGAAAAGCTGCTCTTTTCGCCCCCTTGCTCCCCACCCCTGTACTGTGTAAAAGAGCACCACACTCATGTTCAAAGTGAGTTGAAGAGAGTCGACTCAATGGATCCTAGCTTCATTACCCCACAAAAGGGACAGAAGACCCCATGGCCAGCAGTCAAGAGGCAGCTATTCTATTTTTCCCTCGCTGCTCGATACAATGCGCAGACGCCAACCCACGACATACTGGCGCCCAACGTTGTGCAGATCACAATAATCGTTGTCCGAGTCGTCGTTCTGTTGGGAATGTGAATTGTGGAGTGTCTGCGAAGGGGGTTTGGTGATCGACGGGGTACTGAGAAGCAGAATTAATGGCACTGATTCGGAATCTTTCGAGATTCGGATACAATTTTTTTCCCAAAATTATCAGTTCGTTATAACGAGTTTCTGTTATAACTAAATTTTTTAACGTGTGTCTATGGGGACTATTAATCGAGATGTTTGTTATAAGCGAGTTCGTAATAGCGAGGTTCGACCGTATAGGGAAAATTTGGATTCAAATAAGTTTATAAAGTTTCGATTTTTTGAATGCGCAATTCTTCGAAGTCGAATATCATATTAAACCAATCTAACCATGAACAGATTTGACTTTCCGAACTACCCTTTTATAGTTGTGATGGGTGGGTTAGGGGAAATTCGACAGATGTTAAATCCCCTTTGTTAACTGTCATTTACGTTTTCTGTGATCGTACAAATAAAACCACTTATGTCACATACGTTTAATGTTATACGCATTGAAATCTGTTTGCTCTGTTCGAAACAGTAGGCAGGTTCATAAAATCATTTAAATACATTTAAGCCATGATTAAACATAGTTTTGCATGTTTTTTCAAGAAATTTTATAAATTCTGACCGTGGATTTCCATGGGCAACAGCTAGTAAAAAATTAAAATCACAAACATAACATTAATTCTAACAAACAAACTCATCTACTCGCTCATCACTAACTCGCAGAGTAACCATCATTTCCTAGTTGCACATTTAAACACACTTCAACCAACTTTAACAACATCCTAAGGACATCCCAACACCACTAACACAATCTCAGACTCATCATCCATCCCCTTTAACTTCCAACTACAAAAACAACACAAACACCACTTCCCCGTACACCGACACCGAACCCTTAAACGACCGGACCACATGTGCCAAACGGGTACATATGGCATTTTCCATACAAAAAAAAAGAAGCAAAACGTTTAAAAACGCATCGCCCTCTCCTCCGCCGAATTCCCTCCCCTCTTTTCACCCTATTTGAAAAGCCAAACAAAAATCCAGGGTTGCCGCTATTCATCATAGCTAGCGTTACGGAAAGCTAACTACGAAAAGACGTCATACTTTCACACTTAGCAGCAAGGAAAATAAGTCTCTCTACTGCTGACACACAAGACAGTGTTCTGTAGAAAATGGCGTAGAGAACTTACAGTCGACCGAGACACCCTAATAGAGCTACGGTTGGAGACACAAGGAAACATGAGCTGTCACAGCCACTTGGGAAGGCAACTAACTTGAACCAAACTCAACCACTGCTGCTTTACAAAGAGAAAAAAGAAAAAAAAAAGTTGTGCACCGACGACAACACGCATGTCAAAGACGCGCTCCATTGGCCACAAAGGGCACCTAAAGGCACCTTTAAAAAGACCTTCTTACAACTTCTTTTCAACCAAATGAGCAGTTAAGTAAAGCTGTTACTTCTGGGAGAAATAAATAAAGTTGTTAACAACCGGTGCCATTTACAAAGGGCATTAAAACTACTGGCCTTTTGTGATTGGGCTCTGATGAGATCACTAATTAAAGGAATGGTGCGCGATGGTTTTGGAATTTTTAAGGTTGAAGAAGGGTGACAGTCACTGTAAAAATCAGCTTTATAAATGTAAAGTCAATGTAAAGTCAATGTGAAAGTTAATTTTACGTTACGCCCTCATCAAAAAAGGTATAAAAATCTTTAAGGTACGAAAATGGAGATATCGTTTGTACCTTTAAAGGTATAAAAATGTCTCCATATACATACCTGTTTGAGTTTATCTACTTTTTTTGCTGAGTGTGTATATTTTAGGCGGTTGCTAATTTTCAAATTTCCCGCAATTTCCTTAAAGCTGCCCCTTGTAGCACGAAAGCCCGCAACACTCAGCGTTCTTTGATTAGTATGAAATGTAGGTAATAAACTATGCATTGCGGGCTTTCATGCTACAAGGGGCAGCCTCATCCAAAACAAAAAAAAACACAAAGGGCCTTTAAAAAAATCGTTCCGCATTGCGTGAGTATTTAATCAAAGGGCACATGACTCCAAAGCCGTAAATTAATCAGATAAAACTTATGCTGCATTTTCCCACAAAACTGAAATAAAAAAATTTCTTTTTAATATTCATAAAAAAATTAAATTAATATATAACACCCTGAAAATATTCAATAAAATTATAATAATTATAATTAACTTCCTCCTTCCTATCAGTTAATCAAAGGGCAGAGTCAAAAACCTAAAATTACTCTCCATTCAACGCAAAACACCAATGTAAACAAAATTTCCCATAACTCACTACAAACCCCTTGAAAAAACCAACTTTTTGCCCTTTTCTTACCCCATAATCCATAAATCTGAGGAATCCTCTTTTGTCCACTTGTTTTCATCCCCGGTCACTTGGAAATCGTCGATTTAATGGACCATATACGCGCGAGTCGAAAAACTCTGCAGGAAAGCCAACAAGTCCTTTGTGTGTCCGATTCGCATGCAACTTCTTATCAGATAAATTGTCAACAACACTGCAATGCCTAATCATTATTTGCAGCCGCACTCGTGCTCCATTAACTCGGTAATCAAGGGGTTAATTAGCGTTTGATAACAACATGTGCATCAACAAGCTGATTTATACATAATGCGTGCCGTACACGAAGAAGTAGGCGCGATGAGGTATTAAGGAAGTTTATGAAAATGTTAGACGGTAGGATCTCGTTACAACGAACCCAAAGGAGCCAGAAAAATTGAAATTTTTGTAATAATGAGATCGAATACCGTATTTCTTCGATTACAGATCGCCCTCGAATTGTAGTCGCCCTTGATTACAAGTCGCAGCGTTAGTGGCGACTTTGAAATTGAAGTCGCTCTCGAATATAAGTCGCGGTTTATTTTCGAAAAATTTCAACATTCAAAATATTATATTGAATATTAAAATTCTTCATTTTCATCATTAAATTAATTTAATTCTTCAGCTAATTAGCCTTTTTCACAACGCGATCTGGAGAGACAATGGCCGCACCCAGTGCTGTTTCAAAACGAGGCAATAGGTGGTTACCCTCCAATCCTATGGCCTCAACTCGTGGCGTTTTCAGTAAAAATAAAAATAACGTTTTCTAAGTTTGTATGAACATTTTTATCTCACATTCTTACCTTTTAGCGGTTGTTTAAAGTTTATTTTGCCATTAGATTAGCTTTTTATTATCTTTTAAAGCGATTTCTTAAGCTTTTCCATCAGAACGTAGCACTGGCAATCTATTTTCCCCCGCCAAAGCCTCGTTTTCAGTTTGAATTGGAAGCTACCATTCGCCGGAAGTCTCGCGATATCTCGCAACCAAGAAAAAGGCTAATTGATCATAAAATTGGCTTGAATGAAATTCACACAACTCCACTTATTCAATACAAACTTACAGAATATCTGCATGTCGGACATTCCAAGACAGAATGACTCGTTTAAACAAAATTTAGTCAAAAATTTCGTGATTTGTAATAAGACCCGCGAGGTTTATTCGAAGAAATCAACACTTTCTCGACATCTCCGACAAACTTCCCCAACACAACTTTCTTCAACTCTACTCACATACCTTCACGTGACGACACTCATACATCCTTGACGACCCCTTAACTAATTTGAATGAGCACCAAACATTTTATTGGTTCCTTGTTTCACTTCCTCGTCTTACAATTAACTTTCTCCATCGCCACAAGGGGGCTCATTAAGACCCGAGCGTTTTAATTAAATCCGACTCGACTTTTGCCAAGAGCAAATAAGAAAAAAGTAACAAGGGGTTCAGGTAAAAGCAAAATAAGGCCGTTTTCAGGGGGTGGGGGCAAACCGCGCCATCTGTATGCAGTCGCACACACCACGATGGGCCTTTAACTTCAAGATGGGAGTCGTTCAATGTCCTACACATTGATTGGATGGCTCCTGAAAATGGCACCTGAGCGTCATTGCTACAAAACCGCATCATGATTATGGCTATCAATGACAACTTGCAATGGATATTGCGCCATTTTAACCCTCGCTTTCACCACTAAGCCTCCATGGCTATTCTTTTGTTTTTTATATTTTTTTTGTGCTTTTGATTGGTTTTTTTGGGTTGTAAGATGAATGAAAAAATGGAAATGTGTTGTTTTAGGAGATAATAGGGTTTGCCTTGTAATTAACATGGAATTTATAAGTTATAAGACATAAGTTTTGTTTTCCGCAAACTCTCTAAATGGTGATGGTAAAATTGAGTTATTTCTCAATTTTTGAAGCACTCATCCCTAATTGGGATTTGTGCAAAAACTTCGTGGAAAAAAAATCACAAAAATTTTTTTTTTGTCGACAAAATATTTTTACAACTTCACATAATTTAAACCAATAAAAATCAATCAAAACCTCATTTCCCCCCCAAATTCCCACAATCAACAAAAAACAATTTCCCCACCATACATTCTATCTAAATTTTAATAAAGTCATCTGTCATTAGCCGCCTGATTAAAACGTTCTCCCACATGAGCCACTTTGATTTGCACATCACACTCGGCTTGTCCCGTATGGAGACCTAAACCTGGCTGTTCAATAATAAAATGGGTTTGTCATTAGCATACTAAGTGAGGCATGGTGCAAGGATAGAAACATTAATGCCACCCTTGTTACACCCACTCCCGATGTAGGGTGGTGATTAATTGACTAAAAATACAAGGGGACACATGGGACATGCTTGTGAAGTCGAGTCTACAATACCGCATATGATGTGAAGCAATAAAAAAATCCAGTTTATACAGTAGCTGCATTCAAAAATTAAAATAAACTTAGTTTTCCTCGGTTTAGAACTTGTTTACGTCAATTTCAACAGCAGATGCAATACAAACTGCAATGTAAAGTGACGGAATTAAGTGTAAAACTAAACGGAAACCGAGTTTAGTTTAGTTTTTGAATGTAGCTAGTGTTCTGGGGGGAAAAACAGATTTACAAATTGTAAAACAATTAAATTTGTTGTAAAAAACAACTATGCGTTACATTTACGGTATTAAAACCACAGTTTAAGTAGCTTTTGTAAATTTTGTAAATTGTGGTTATGCAAGCGTTCGTAAACTTAAATGTAATGTAAATTAAATTTTTACAATAAATTTAATTATGTAAGTTTTTGTAAATTATTTGTTTTCCAGTGGTTGTGTCCGGTTAATTGGGACAGTTGATTATTTGGGACAAATCCTTAAGAAGAAAAAGAATTTGCTGAATTTGCTTCACTTAATTGAGATAGATGTTGGTTAATCTAAACAATTACTGGTAGATAGTGTGTGGAGGGCATTGATGAGTAAATTTTGACTAGTCATTGCAGATTCACTTAATAATAGTCAAGTAATTTATTTTTTTCTTAAATATTTTTGATTTTAAGAATGCTGTTCCTGGATTCATCTGAGCATTTGTTGTTTGGTAAATGCAATAGTAATTTTATGTAAAAGCAATAAAAGTCACTAAATTCATTAGAAATTCAATGAAAATTGAACAGATTTTGAAAATTCAATGAAAATTGAACAGATTTTGAAAATTCAATGAAAATTGAACAGATTCTTTGAAAATTCAATGAAAATTAAACAGATTCTTTGAAAATTCAATGTAAACTAATAGATTCAATAAAAATCCAAGAAAAATTCTCAATTTTCAGTAAAATATTAATGAAAATCACCAAAACTCAATAAAAATTTAATAGAAATTCAATAATAACTCTTAAACCTGTAGAAATCTAATTATAATCCCAAAACCCCACAAAATTATAACCCCAAACATCCCAACCTCAACATATCACACACAACCCACAAAAAAAAAAAAAAAATATCATTATGTCTATCATCAAGTGCAATATACAACACAAGTCAAGTCACAACTCTTTTACCTCATAAAACACAGATTGCAACATTGTTCCAGCAACCAACAACCATCATTATTCCAGATGCAATCTCCACATTAACTCTCAACCCTTTCAGCACCAGCATTGGAGGGGTGGCTCTAAATAAAAGGTGGTCTGTGTCACTCATGACAAAAATAAAAATTGGGGATCAGAATTTATGAATCATTTGCATATGGATAAATAAAGAGCTGCACTCAAATAACCCTTTTACCCTACAGGTGAAAAACACTCAAAGAGGCCATGATGGCTATCAGCACTAATCACAGGTTGACCACTACCAACTCAACTTTATAATCACGATTTGCCAAATTCCACTTTGGTGTTTTCTAAGGAGGAAGATGGAAATGGGTGTTGGTTTTGTTGATGTTTTTTTGGGTGTTGAGAGTTGGTTTTGGTGTTGTTTTTTGGGGTTGTTTGGGTTGGAGGTGTAGGTGTTTTGAAGGGTTTGTGTGAGGGTTTGTGTGAGGGTTTGTGTGAGGGTTTGTGTGAGGGTTTGTGGAAATTGAAGTTTTGTGTGGAAAGTTGATGGAGGTTTGTTGTAGTTGAGTGGGATTTGATGAGATTTTAATTAAAATTAAAGAAATTGAATTAAATTTGATGAAATGTCATAGAATTTCATTGAAATTTGATGAAATATAAAAGATTTTGATTGAAATTTAATGAAATTTTATTCAAATTTCAATGAATTCAATGAATTTCATTGAAATTTGATAAACATTCAAAGAAATTCATTAAAAATCACTGTAATTTGATGAAATTTGCTGAAATTCAATGAAGAATCAAAGAAATTTCATGAAATGCAATGAAAATTAAAAATATTACATCAAAAATCCATGCAATCATAAACAATTCCAAGAAAAATCAAACAAATTGAAATTACCTATAAATAAAAAAATAAAAATTTGAAAATAACCAAACAAAATTCTTCAAAACATAAAACTCCAAACTATTCCCACAAACCACAAAAAAAACCCAATACCCTCCAAAAAACCACTGACACACATCACCTTTAAACTCAACCCACTAAACCCACAATTAAAACACAAAAAAACATCCAAATGTAAAATGAGTTGATATTTTTCAAAACTGTTTACTAAAACGATCCACAACAAACCTTCACAAATACTTGAAAATAGAGCAAACACTGGTCATTGTGGTCAAAACTGACCCCGGCTTTATAGCTGAACAAAAGGTGAACTGCTACACCCCCTCACCCAGCTCTTTCATCTGTTTCTCCCTCCATACCAGCTCCAAATGACCACAACATTTTGAGCAGGCTTCCGTGACCACTAGAGTGGCGCCCTCTGACAGTTAAAGGCAGAAATTATTAGTGCACAACCGGAAGTGAAGACAAACAGTCTTCTGGGATACAGAGATGATTTAAAACAAAAAGGGGGATAAAATGATAATGGTGTTGTTTGGTCATTGGAAAGTTTGGCGATTAGTTCGCGTTAGATTGAATCTCGTTATAACAAATACCATTACAATGAATTTTTTGTTGTAATAAATTTTTTGTGTGGAAATTTTGACTCAAAAAGGTGTAAAAATTAGTTGTGATAAAGGGACAATATATTTTTAGCCAGTGTCTGTTTTAGTAAAAATTTTCAAAAAAATGTCGATAATTTTCTCACCACTCGTGGTATTACTGCTGATAATCTTACGTTCACTCGTGGTATTATACTGTAAGTGAATATTTTTTGAGTTATCCAGAATTTCCACGTATTTTTTGAATTTATGGAATTTCTGAAGGATTATCATGAATTTTTTAAATATCTACAGATTTTGTAGTGACCTTTTTTTTGACTATTCATAAATTTCCACATAATTTCCCACATTATTTTTTAAAAAATTTTGCATATTTTTTATGAATGAATTTATAAGAACCATTTTAGGAGTTTCATCAAAATTGCTCAATTTTCTTAGAATTTCCAACAAAATTTATAAATTTTCTTAGAATTTCTAACAAAACTTCCTAAAATTTCAAAGTTTCTTAAAACCCCATAAAATTACAAAATTTCTACACAATTTAAAAATTACCACAAAAAAAATAAGAATCCTGAACCCCATCACATTCCCATACTATTTTATGACTCATAAAATCATCCAACATCCAAAAAAATCCATAACTACACTTTATACCTTTTTATTAGGTCAAAATCCCCAAATTCAATCCAAAAAAATAAAAAACAAAAAACAATTACCCAACCAAATTCACACTCAACTATTAAACTCCTAAAAACCCCAAAATTCACTTCACTTCACCCAAACCCCAACACCCTCACATTACCTAACAAGACTTATTAAACCCATTCATCAACACCAGCTCCAGGTGAAGAAAAAATGGCCTCCTTTTTGAATTATGGAGTTTCAAGAGCAAAAGAAAAAGGGAGAAAAAAAAACAAGTGGAGTGTACATGGAGGGATGAGGAAGCCGAGGGGTGGCTGATGAATGGCTGAAAAAGTGGTGAGCCAATGGACTCCTATGAATGGGGGTAAAAGCCTCCTCTCAGCGAGGGATAAAGTGGATTAGAGGCCATTTTCAATTCTGGCTTATCACAGTCATCTGTATAAAGGTCGCGTGTCATGTGGTGACGTAATAATAGCATTTCATTGCCGGAATCACAAGCTATTACAATATTTACTTACGAAATACGATTCGATACTCGAGTTCAAAGTATTTTTCCAAAAGTATTGAAACATCGAATACTTTTGAGATTTCTTGTAGAATCTCGTTACAATGAACTCCAAGGGACCAGAAAAAATCTTCGTTATACAGGTCGAACCTCGATATAACGAACTCGAAGGGACCGTCAAATCTGTTCGCAATATCGAGAGTTCGTA
>JAQIXT010002405.1:0-10974 GCA_034700445.1 Stenotaenia linearis | reverse complement strand
GTCGAGGACGACGACGAGGTACATTGAGCGAGAAAATCACTAAATTCCTATTCCTAATCACATTTTCCTTAATTTCAAGGGCAAAGAACACGAACACACGTTCGTATTTCGTCTCCACAATCCAAAAGCGTGTAAACATTTATGGAAATGTGCCGTAGAGCATCACACGTTCTTCAGGCTACGAGGACCAGTCAAAATGCCAAATGCGAGACAAAACTTTTTTCGAATGGGTTCGCGTTTCAGATACAGGTTTTGTCAAAAACGAGATAATATTTGAAAACAAAATAACTAAAAATTTGATATTTTCTCCAGTGGACGAACGGAATTTCAAACGACTCAACAAAACCGCGCTAGGCGAACAGTACAATTCGAAAGACGACCGAGCCAACGTTACGCGAGACGACAGTCGAGCCATTATAGGCGAAATCGTGATATCGCTCCGATTGCTGCAACCGATGTTATTGAAAACACATCAGCATCACAGATACAAGAGTGTGTAATTTTCTGCTTCTATTTGTGGAAATATCAAATTTACACGAATTTAATCCGAAATTCGGATCAGAAAATTAATTGTGGACAATTTTTTGGTTTATAAAATTTACATTCGAAATTATTTTTTGTTTATTTTACAATTTGCTATTCAAAAGTGACTTAACAAAAAAATCTAATACGAAATAATTTTTTCAATTTTTCAGACTGCCTTCACCTTTGCCTTCACCATCATTGCCGACTGTTGACGAATCTTCTCCAGTCCCGACACCTCCGTCCACTCCACTCGCTGCCTCGCCGAGCCCACTGCCGTCTCACGACCCTGCCAAAACTACGACGCTCACTTCTGCCGAAGAACGACTCGACAATTTGATCAAGTCTCTCACGAAAGACAGGAACGTTTTGACGGTGGACGACAAAGTTAACGATTTGTCGGCGTCTACGAGCAAAACATTCGACGTGCCATGCGGATTTATTGGTAAAATTGATTGGAAATGTGAATTTATTGATTTTTTAAATTGTTTTGTTGCAGAGTCTGAACTGCTGAGTTCGAAGTTGAAGGGATTGGATTCGGTTTCGAGTGTGACGAGTCCGCGGCAGGCGAAGGACGTGAATAACCTGCAAAACAACGCTAAACAAGTGAATACTCGCGGTGCGAAACCAATCCCACCCGAACAAATGAAATGCAATATTCTTAAAGCAAAAGCAGAAGAAGAGTTGAAGAAAGGTTGGAAAGCGATGACATTTTTCGAGTTTTCATCGAATTTTTTTCTTTTTTTTTTTTCATTTTTGAGATTTTTATTTAAAGTTTAGAGTTTGAGATTTAAAATTTAAAAAATGGAAATTTTCGGAGTTCGAAAATTTGTTTGCTTTACAATTACGACAAGGAAATTTTCAAAAATTAAAACTGAAATTTCAGTTTTTGTTATTGAAATTTATATCAAATTAATTAGAAAAATATAAATATAAATGAAAATTTCGTTTCTCGAATTTTTCTAACTTTCAGAATTAAATTTTCTGAATAAAATCTTTTTAAAAAAAAAAAAACCCTAAAAAATCAAAAATTATCACATTTTTCGAATTACGGTGTATTTAGAGAAAAATACGAACAAACCGAAAAATTTTCAATTCCCAATTCCCACTTTTCTGACACAATTTCGAAAATCCAACTAAACAATAACCAATCCTTCAACAAAAAAACAAAAAAAATTAAACAACCATACTGAAAAAACTTTTTTTTTTCAGATACAAAAAACGACGATCCGAAAAAACAGTTAGAAAACATCGAAATGGACGTAATGCACGACAAAGAAAAATTAGTCAATGGGTAAATAAATTCAAATTAATTCCCACAAACCAAAAAAATAAATTTCAATTTGATTCCAGCGACTGCGTCAAACTCCATCCGCCCGCAACTAAATTGAATTCAACACCCAACACCAACTCGGACGTCAGCAAACACAACGGCCCACCACCAACACTGCTAAAAGTATTCAAATTTCATTGACAATAACAAACTTTAAACGCTTATTAATAAATCGCTTCTTCTAGAACTCTCTCGATCTGCCATCTTGCTCTTCTCTGGGTGACGAGGTGGTCGACTCACACGGGGAAAAGGAAAACGAATCGGACGAAGAGACCGCTCCTTTAATCACAAAGCTTTCTATCAATGTTATGCCGCGGAAATTCTCGGATGGGCAAACGGTCGGGCGCAGCAATTCGGCTCTAAGTCCGTCCGCTACTCAGGTTTCGGCAGCTGGAACTTGGCAAAAGGAAACTGATACGGATTCGAAACTTATTGCAGCTGTAGGATATTAGTTTTGTTTTAAAGTTTTGTTATGAGAATTCAGTTAATGGAATTTAGTTAATTTATTGATTTTGAAATGATAATTTAATTATTTTTTTTTATTTTAAAGTGAAAATCAATTTATTGTTTTTTCCCCATAGAATTCGATATGATATTTTTTTTCTTCTTGTATCGAATTTATTGGTTTTTGTGTGTGTTGAATTCGATCAATTTTTTTATTTGTTAATTTTAAATTTAAAAAATCAATAACTTAAAAGAATTTTTATTTTAAAGTGAAAAGTCATTGAATTTCGATCAATTCAATGAAAAATTAAACAATAAGAAAATTCATGTCATCTCGATCGATGACATTTTAACAAAATAAGAAAATCTTTTTGATAGAAATATGTTTTATTCGTTTTTTAAATTGTAGGAAACATCGTTCGCCACGTCGAGTCCTGTCACACGTTCCGTATCATCGGCGAGTGCTCATGGATTTGTTGTACAGAAAATGAACCGTCCAACTTCGAACAGCAGCTTACACAAAGTGTCTCCTTGGCTCGTTCCCAACGAAACTTCTGTTGCCAGGGAACCCGAAAGGGTCGAGAGGAAAACTGTAATGATGACTGAACTGTAGTGATATTTTTGTATATTGATTTCGAACGTATTTTTATTTTATCCGAGTTTTATTCATCTCACAGCGACCATTTTAAACGTATACATATTTTAGGTGCTGCTAAACATTTACTTGTTTGTAAGGAATAATGAATTGTTTCTTTGAGAATCTATGTTGCCAAATATTTTATGTAATTTTGCGTGTTTTTAGTTAATTGGGCGATTTATCTGGAGATATTGTGACTTAAAGCATTTTGCATTTTTAAATGATTTTAAATCCTAACTTACTAATCGCGTTTTTTTAAAACTTTGTATAAAATCTATACGTGTACTTCCGTCCAGCTATTAAAAAATCATTTACTTATTCATTGTTGTTTTATAATAATACATAATAATATAAATTTCACAAAATTAAAACTACATTGTATAAATTCAAATGTAATTTGGTAAAATATTTTCTTTTAACTTTATGCAAATTTAAATTTAGGGAAAATTTGATTGAAACTCTATACCAAATTAAATTTAATGAAAAGTTTACTTTTAAAAGTCGAAATTACAATATAATATATATATATTTAATATATAAAACTGGCGCTATTTTACTTGACTATTTCCTGCGCGACTCTTTACGTTGAAAGCGACCACTAGAATAATCAGCAAATTAAAATATCAAATTCAAAACATTTAACAATTCAAAACAAAACAAAAAAAAACAATTAATTTTAATAGAATTAATTTTCATTAAATTTTAAGAAACATGTTATGGAGTCAGACGTGATTTAACGTAACGATCCCGCGCTTCATTTCAAGAATGATTATCATTGGTTTATTCTACTCAGTGCCCGGGCGTGTCCGTTACAAAGCGGTAATTTGATTTGAAAGGTCTGTAAACAACTCATAGAACCTTATTTTATTTTCTCATCTACACAGAAATGGATTCAGACAGCGAGGATGAAGTATTTATCGAACGTGGAACAGAAAAAGAACTGAAGGCGAGACAAAAGTTACGTTCCAGAAGAACGACGTTATTCGGTCGGGACGCTCTACTTAAGTACCAAGAGGATGAGAAAAGGATGCGGGTAGTACGAGATAGTATGGGAAATATATACATACAGGACAGTGTTAATGTAAGCTCTGCAAGTCTGGAAAACGCTTTGTCCGACGAGGAGAAATCATTCAAGGATTTGTTACCTCCAACTGCAATTGTTCGCAAAATCAGTGAAGAAAGTGAAGAATTTCAGACGTGTGATTCAACGGAAATCAAAGTCGAGCAAGAAATGACGAAAGAAACGGTTAAAGAAGTGTCACTTACGTATTTAGACGCAAAAATTAATTCGCTGCAACGAGGTCATGCGGATGTGGAACTCGAAAACGAACTTTTGACTGAAAATTTAGCTGGGAATACACGAAAAATGAGTGAAGAAAGTGAAATTCCAACTTCGGGTTACGAAACTGCGCCAGAATCGAGAGAAGTATTTGAACCTTTGCTTATAACGATACCAAACAGCAGTCATTTGGTCGAATTTCATGAATTTAGCGCCGAAGAAGTAGTTTCGGAAACAATTTTGTCAGAAATAAGCGAGGATTCATTGTCGGAAAAATCGGGGGAAATTGACGAAATTCAAAACAAAACAATCGAAATGGAACAAACCGAACCACAGACGATTTTGTCAGAAACGAGTATCGAAGAATCGATAGTATATGAAGCGGAAAAAATGCATGGAGTTATAAATTCAAGAAAAATGAGCGAGGAAAGTGAAATTCCAACATCGTGCTACGAAACTGCAGCAGAATCGAGCGAAATATTTAAACCGGATCTCGTAACAGTACGAAAAAGGAGTCGTATGGTCGATTTTCACGACTTAAGCGATGACATGTCAGAAGAAGACGATTTTGTCATTTCGGAGACGATTTTGTCGGAAACAAGCGAAGAATCGATGCAATCTGAACCGGAAAAATCGGAAAAACTGGAAGAAAGTCAAAAGAAATCGACTGAAATCGAAGAAACAAGCTTTGAATCGATATTCGAAGGGTTAAAAATAGACGAAACTTCGAACAAAACGAGTGAAATTGAAGAAAGCGACAATTTCGTCACGTGCGACTCGATGGAGACCGGAATAAGCGACGAATTTATGCCAGACGAAATCGATCTCGTGAAATTCAATAATTTCAAGTTCATCGACTCAACCCAAGACGACTTGAACGCGACTTTTTCGACTCAAACCGACGAAACGAGCAGCGAATTAATTCCTCTCGGAAGCGACGCTTCGGCCTACACGGCCCACACGTTCAGTTCCGTCGAAACTCGCGAGGATTTGAGCGAAGATTCCGTCGTACCGGACTCCCGGTACAGCGACAGCGAGTATTCGTGTTACGGAGCGAGAAGCAAAGGGTTGGATCATATTAAAGAGGATAAAGACTGTCAGACGAGTTTTTGGTACATCGCGGTTGATAAGAAAGAAAATTGTTTCATCGAACCGAAGCCAAAAATGATTGACGAATTTGTGGTGCCGATGGTACCGAGGAAAATGACACCGAGGACAAATGATGGAGGGAAAGGAGGAAGAGAAATAAGGAAGCCGACGAATTTTAAGGAGAATAAGTTTAGAAGGCCCGTTTTTGAGAAAACGCCGGAAAAGAGAGTGGGGATGGTGAAGTACGATAATGTTGCCAGTCCAGTTGCAAAGGTGATTTTTTTTTTTTTTTTTTTTTTTTTTTTTTTTTTTTTTTGGTGTTAAGTGATGGGAAGTGGCGGAAATGATGAGGAAATTGTTGATTTTGATTAGCCGATTTTTTAATAGGATTTATTGAATAAAATGGAAAAAAAATTCGTAAAAAATGCAATAAGGAAATTAAATGACGCAATTAAAATTGAAAAAACGAGAAAACTTGCAAATTGCAAAAAAAAAATTCAATTAAATTCATAAAATTCACAAAAAATTGCACAAAAAATTGCAATAAAAGTGCACAAAAAATCGTATTTAGAAAAAAATGCAAAAATCTGGGGGGGGGAAACTTCATTTTTTAACTTTAATCCATAATTAAAGTTGAAAAAAAATCACACTTCGCGCCATTTTCCAATCAGATTCAATAACAAATACGAAAAAAAACAAACAATTTCATAATATTTACCTTCTTTATTCCAAATATTTAATTTTCCCCCAAATCCTAAATTCATTCACAAATCACTAAAATTTCAGTACATAAAAGGCTCGCCTCTCGTCACCCCATTGATAAGCAACGTTCTCAGCAACAGCATCAGTACAAATCAGAAAAAGAAACCAACATTCACAGGGGTAAGTGATATAGTGATGTTAATTTCCGACCAAACATCGATTAACTCTTTTTTCTCTTTCATTTTAGAGCAAAATTCCACGCGCGCTGCAACAACCACCGCAACCAGTTGTGTTCCGCCATTAAATCTCAACCACACTTTATTAAAAATGAAAAAATGAAAAAATTCTTTATAAAAATTTACAAACAATGTATACAGATTTTTTTTTCTCACATCATGTAATCCAAAACACTTAATTAAAAACCCTTTGTTTACTTTTCTAATCTAAGCGCAAACAAAAGCAGAATTTAATCACAATCACATCACTAAACGATAAATAGATAATGTAATCCTTGATCAAGAACGCGTATCTCGATTAAGCCATAAAACGAAAGGTTAATTGACAAAACGGCAACCGCATCCCATCATTCACCCATCGTCGCACCAACGGCAAGAAAACCGGAGCGCGCAGCTGTTGAAATGACGTCACACAATGTCATTGGCTAAGGCGCTGCGGATAGGGATAAACGGAGAATTGCGCTGCCTGCATTCGCGCTCTGGGCGCAGGATCGTGCTGTTGATGAATGAAATGAGACGACTCTGACTGCGAGGAGACCCCGAGTGCGTCATTCCGGGTCAAATTAAGTCGTCGTTACATGTTTATCCCCGTACATGCCGTCGTACTGCCGTTTCTAGCGGTTTATGCGACCGAATGCGAGCGAGACGAAGGCAACGCGTCGACGGGTGAAGCATGGCCTCGGTACAAACAGCAGCAACGGCATCGCCAGTCGTCTCTGTCGTCCGACCGAAAGCTCATCAGCTGACAGATCGAACCCAGTTGTGCTTTAGTAATTAATTTCGAAAAATGCCTGTGCGACGGGGACATGTAGCGCCACAAAACACGTTTATTGATACCATTATCAGGAAGTTTGATGGTCAAAGTAAGTGAAAAGTTCATTTTACGGGTTGTGTTGTGTTTCCCTGCAAGCATTGAGGGCAATGCAGGGCAGAGTAAGGCAAAATGGCTGGCTTAATATCGGGTCGGGAGCCAGAATCAACTCGCTATTTATAAAACAATCTGCCGCTAAAATTAGGACTTTATGTTTGTTTGCAAACTGTGGCCCCTCAACGTTTTCATATGGTACGTTTTCATTTTTTAATTCGGTCACGTGACCCCCCGTGACTAGTATAAACAAATAACAAAAAAATGAAAAAAAATTCATTTTCTTGTTACCGAATCGATTCGCTACTCAGAAGTAGAAAATAGAAATTACGTTCTCATTACGTACGATTCGCTTGTAAACAAGTAAAAATCCATTCGATAATTAGCCGCGAGTCCGTTCATTACTCCCGCGCCCGGTCGAGATCGCCTGAATATTTGATGGACAACGAGCGCCTTTGCACGCTGTAATTAAATGTAGCGAGTGTTACACCTTAATTTATGCGTCAAAGTCACTATTATTTGATTTTATCGTCCGTTGATAGCGAATATCGATCGAATTTAAAAGAAACGTCGACTCATCGCCGTTAAAACTTTTATTATCAACACTGGGAATTTTGCTGAGACATTTATCGTGGATTTTCTAATGACGCTGCAACACGTTAGAATCTTGTCTCATTTGTTTTTACGTCGAAATGAGGAGTCATCGTGATACTGCGAATGTATTTGGCCGGTAATTCTGCGGTTATAAATGGGGAAAATGGCGGAAACGTTTTGTCGTGAGGTAAAAAATGGAGTTGCGAGTCACGTGTTCGCACGCTAAATAGCTGTAAAATACTTGATTAAGTGCTGACTTTTATTCGCTTGGCGTGATCCGCTTTTATTGACGCGATTAAACATGCAGTAGGTTGGGAATTTGCCGTGTAACGTAATTTTTTTCTCCCCAATTTGTATTTATCGCGGGTGATAAAAATATTCCAGTTATTATTCCAGTTCAGTTGTGAATAAGTGTTTACGTTGGTGAGATGTAAATTGCTTTGACGAGTGGCCTGGAAAATGGATTTTGTGCCGATAATTCGTTGTTTTTTAATTTTTTTTTCCGTTTTTCCAGATCGAAATTTTCTGATCGCAAACGCGTTAGTGGACAATTGTGTTATAATTTATTGCAACGATGGATTTTGCAGTTTGGTTGGCTACACGCGCTCTGAGCTTATGCAAAAACCGTGCACTTGTGATTTTCTGTTTGGAGCTACGACCAATCAACGAAGTATTCAACAGATTCATGCCGCTATTACTAGTAACGAAGAAAGACAAGTGGAAGTTGTACTTTATAGGAAAGACGGTGAGTTTTTCAATTTCATCGCGTTTTAAGCCATTTAAAGATGGCGGCGCCCACGAAAAAGTGAAAAAAATTATCGAACGGTTCGAAAATCGTATAAAATTAAAATTTTCGTACCGTTTTTATGTTTATTAGTCTGGTTTGTCTAATCAATACCAAACAAACAAAACAAAATAATTTTTTTAATTAATTGAAATTTTGCGAGTTTTCTTTCACCGTTTTAATAAATATTTACAGTAGCTTTGTGTGTTTTCGCTTAAAAGTTTTATTGATCTGTTTATGAATGAAGATAAAGAGGAGTTTTACTGCTTAGAAATGAATTTTTATTACCAATAATTATATTTCATGTAACTCCTCACGATATATTAAAAATTAGAAGCGAAAAACCATAAAGTAGAGAATAAAATTAATTAAAATTAATTAAAACGTGAGATTAAAACGTGAAATATGAACATCTGTGCTAACATATACCGACGAAAACGCCAAAGTCGAAATTTCGAATTTATGGGTCTTTTGTAATCCTTTCCCTTCAATTTATCCTCGCCGCACCACCACGTAGTCAATTCAACAAATTTGCACGAACCTACGTGTTTGTTTTACTGAATCGAACGATAAATTATTCAAAAATCCATCAAACGTTAACTCTTAACTCCAAACTCGCATTTGATGACGTAACAAATTGTGAAATCCTCGATTTAAGAGCGATTTTGAGGAATTAAATAGAAAAATAATTAAAATCGCTCGAAATAAGTCGACATTTAAGCAGAAATGTCGTTTAGAGGCAAGTGATCCTTTGTTTACACTTGGCGTTCTGATTGTTTTGGCAGCGAATGTTCAAACACACAAGAGACTCTAATCAACTTGTCCAGGGTCGCAATTTGTAGAATTTCACGAAATTAAATGATGCGAGTGTCCAGAGTTGATTTAGTGCATTTAATACGGTAATGGAATTGTTTTTGTTGAATTACGTTTAATTTCATTATAAAGTTATGTGTTTAGCCTTGTTAAATGGTAAATTTTTGATGGATAAAAAGGGAAAAAAGATTAGTGATGACGAATTAGTGTTAAATGTTGTATAGAATTTGTGATACAAAAAGGATAAAGTAGTGTCACTGTATAAAAATACATGAAAAAATGAATTATTGATGAGAAATACGCCTGTGAAGAAAAGTTTTACATTGGATGGAAATTGTACCTTCAAGTAAATTACTTTGTTGGGCGTGGCCATTTTTTTTTATTTTTTTTTATTTTTTTTTATTTTTTTATTTTTTTTTAAATGTTTAATGGATTGTTGGTTAGGTTTGTTAATGTGACCGATGCGTATTAGGTCTGGATTGAGCATTTGGAGCGGGTTTAAATGGTACTTCCGGTTGGAGTTTGAGGTCGGGATTTGGTGGGGAGTGAGGTTTGGTGATGTAGTTGGTGATTGGGAAGTTTTGGAGGTGGTTGAGTGGAGTTGAGGTGGTTTGATGCTGTTTCGAGGGGGTTGAAATGTCACTTCCGGTTTAGTTATGATGTTGGGATTTTTAAAATGTAGTCTACTATTCTGGTGGTTGGTGCCTATGAAGTTTCGGGTTCCTGGTCGAACCGGAAGTGATGTTTTAGACTCCTTCAAAGTGCATGTAATACTGCAATTTTGATGTTTATAGATGACATTGCAGTTTGGAGCGAGGTTTATTGGTATTTCCGGTTGGATTAGAGGTCTGAAATTTTGAGAACTTACAGTACTAATCGTGTAGTTGGTATCTATAAAATTTCAGGATTCATACCTTACCGGAAGATCTATTTTAGACAATTCCAAATATGAACGTTGTACTGAAATGTATACTAAAATTCATCGCAAGCAAACCGCATTTGAAGCTTATTAAACTCTCACTTCTAATATTCTTAAGAGAACAAAATCCTAACGACACAAAGACCCGCATTCGTAGATAAAATCTCCAAAATCACAGACCCCTAACTAAACCGGAAGTGGCATTTTAACCCCCTCGAAAACCGGCAATCGCGCAAACTAAATCATCAAAAACACAACTTTCGAGCCAAATAACGCAAAATTACAAAAAACCCCATCAAATCTCGCTATTTCTCGCCTTTTCTCAAAACCCCTCACCTTTTAACATAAAAAAAAGTGTAAAAACAAATAAAAGAACCACAAAGAGCCGCCATTACGCCTGCGAAATGTTGCTTATTTACTTAACACTTTGTTTATTTTCGTGCGACACTCTTCTTTAACGATATCGACACGAATTCTTGCACTGTCGGTTAATGTCTGCAAAATATTTTGGATTTCGGCCAAAAATTCCACAACTTCCATTTCTCCCCCCTCACCCCTTTTTCCTTCCTCGTGTAATTCTCGCGCAATAAATCGATTTATCAGGTATATTTATCAAATTGATTATCGATTTAATTAGCGTTGCCAACTTCCTTAATTGTTACCAATCGCACGCAATTGATGGCTATCGATCGCCTTTATCTCATCTACTCGTTAATTGCGCTCGTTTCGGTTTTTCTAATTAAAAGTTACGATTTTA
>JAQIXT010002404.1:0-10981 GCA_034700445.1 Stenotaenia linearis | reverse complement strand
GCAAGAATGTGCAAAGCTTTGCAAGGAAATTAATAAAATTTGCAAACACCTGCAAAAAAATTGCTAAAATTTGCAAAAATCTGTAAGAAAATTGCTAAAATTTGGAAAAATTTGCAGGAATTTGCAAGAATCTGCAGGAAATTGCAAAAATCTCCAAGAAAATATAAAAATCTGCAAGAAAAGTCCAAGAATTTGCAAAAATCTGCAAGAATGTGCAAAGCTTTGCAAGGAAATTAATAAAATTTGCAAACACCTGCAAAAAAATTGCTAAAATTTGCAAAAATCTGTAAGAAAATTGCTAAAATTTGGAACAATTTGCAAGAATGTGCAGAAGTGTGCAAGAAAATTGCTAAAATTTGCAAATATCTACAAGAGCATCCAAAGTCTGTGGTTACCACATGAAAGTCTGTGGTTACCACAGACTACAACAGACTTTCTCAGAAAATACACATGGTATTCAGGTTTTTATTCAGATTCAGATTTTTTTTTTATTATAATAGCCTGTCCCCAATTCCCGCCTGATCTCCAATTTCCGCTTGGTCCAGTGAAGCAGAATTTGGTTAACCGCCTGGGCCGTAATTAGAAGCTGTACGGTACATTGCATTTGCGTATTGAGCATTTCCTAAACCAAAAAATCGCTAAATCCCTAATAACAAAACCTCCAAAATCAAAAATTTATTGCCTTAAAAACCCTGTGTTTCTTCCACCCATCCTGAATAGTCCTCGCTGCTCGGTTACTCCTGATCTGATGCAACTTCTCATTCCTCTCCTCAAACACATTCTGTTGATGAATCTTCCAACTCTTCTGGATCTTCTTCGCCGCCCTGTTTTGCCGAAAGTCTTCGACGGCTCGAAAGTCGACGACTCGCTGCGAATCTCCAGCCGCTTGACATTTCGCTTCTTGTGGTTCGATAAGTTCTCCGGGCGGATTCGCTACGGTGTAAGTCGCCGGACTTTTGCTGGCAGGAGTGGAAGGTTTTGAGGTGGCCGGTTCAGAAGTGGCCGGTAGAAACTGGTCCAGGGTCTTTGGACCGGTTTTTGGTGCCTGTGGAAGAAGTTAAGGAGTTTGGTCAGTGATGGGAGGAAAGTTGTGTGAGATTTTTGCAGAAATATGCAAAAATTTGCAGAAGAATCAAAAAATTGCATTAATTTTTAAGAAAGTATAGCTTATTTTGCATATTTTATGCAGGAAATATGGATAAATATGCATTATTGGCACAAATTATGCAAGATTAATGTGCATTAATTTATAGTATTTGCATAACAAATAAAAAATTGTGGATTAAAATGCAATGTTTGTGCAGATTCTGCAAGAAATATGAAAACAATAGTGGAAAATCAGCATTAATATGAAATATTTGCAGAAATTGTGCAAGAAAAATGATAGGTCTCCAAAAAAGTTGCAGGAAATATGCATAAACAGTATTTGCATAAATTGTGCAAGAAAAATATAAATTGCAGAAACTTTGAATGGATCTGCAAAGGTTATTGTAGAAACATGCACAGTGCTTGCACAATAGTCATAAAATGCAAAAACCTGCAAAAAGTTGCAGAAAATGCAGAAAATTTAGAGAATAAACAAAAAAATTAGAAATGTCTACAGATAATTCCAAATAAAATGCATTAATCTGCAAAAATCTACAGAAATATACAAAAATCTGCAATAATCTACAGAAATATACAAAAATCTGCAATAATCTACAGACACATGCAAAAATCTACAGAAATATACAAAAAAAATGCAATAATCTACAGACACATGCAAAAATTTACAGAAATATACAAAAACCTGCAATAATCTACAGACACATGCAAAAATCTACAGAAATATACAAAAATCTGAAGAAAATGTGCAGAAACATGCAAAAATCTGCAACAGTAATTGCAGAAATCCTGCACAAAGCTAATTCAATAAGCATAACGTAAAATCTGCAACAAGAAATGCAAAACTTTTTAACAACTTGCAAAAAACTGTAAAACCTTAAAAACCCCATTCAAAAATCAAAAACTGCAAATCCATCATTGCACTTTTAACTTTTTCAACTCCCCTTCCCAAAAAAAACCCTCCAACAACCCCTCAACCCTTACTTTGCTCTCTGGCACCTTCCTCGCAGTCGCTTTCATCACCCACTGCTCGCTCTCCACGCTATGCTGCACCGGATAACTCGCTATCGTCGAAGCGCTTGACTTATTACTCGACCTCACAGTACTTCTCGCCGACAACGCTCTCCGGTTATCGAACGGCGGAGTCACCTTCGACAAATCCAACTCCAACTTATTCAAACTCCGCTTCCCGGCCAACCTTGGCGGCACTGGCAAATCCACTTTCTCATTCACTCTCGGCGACACCAAACTGCTTCCTGTCTTCCGCACTTCGGTCCCCTTGGCCGACATCTTCCGGACTGTGCTGGACATCGTGAAGGAGTCTTGTTGGCCGGGATTCAGACTTTTGTTGCTGCGGGTCGGCGCCGAAGATCCTCTGGTTTTGTCGGCGGGTTCCATGGTCGGTTGGGTGCGGGTTGAGATCGATTGGCGGACACCGATGTCTTTTTCGATGTTCCGTTGGAGGTTGGCGATGGTCGAGCGGAGAGATTTTACTTCCAATCTGGAGTGGAAGAGATCGGTTAGAAGTCGGAGCGTCGTTGGATCCGTTCCGCCGTCGAGTTTAGACATTTTTGTTTTTTGGATTGTGTAGAAATTTTGATTTGTGAAAAGTTTTTGACTTGTGTAAAGTGTTTGGTATTGCGACAGGTTGCGTATTGCCTTAGTAGCCACTTGCGATCGTGTCTGTCTCAATATTATTGTCATAACTAATAAACCGTCGAAGATAGAGGGAAAAAGTTACATAGAAAGTTGTAGAGCATCATCTAATTAGTCTAGAAATGTTCTAACTAGACTTCAAAATTATAAATATCGTTGAGAAAATCTTGATTTGAAAAATATCCATTTTGGATTATCGATTTTTTTTAATCGATAATCCAGAACATCTTTTCCAAGATTTTTTCAATAATATATGGTATTTAGAGCCAAAATAAAATACTTTCTAGACTAATTAGATGATGCTCTACAACTTTCTAATTGACTTTTTTCCTCTATCTCCAATACTTTAGAAGTAACAAACTCAATAACCTTGAAGGTGACCCCCAAGGTCAAACTTGAAATTATAATTGGATTGTCTAAACCCAATTTCCTATACAACCCCTTAATTTTCTTGACCCTAAGGACAACTGTTTATGAAATATTTCATGAAAACTAGATTTTTAGCGTCGGGCGAAACGGAATCGGCGAAATTGATTTGTTTACTCTCTGTTTTCTGCCAACTTCTGGAAACTGTGCTTCTCTTCAGTTACTTGTTTTAATTTTTCCTCCAGTTTCTTTCTCTCATGGTAGAACTTACTATCGTATACGTTGTCCGGTCGTTTACGATCCAGTTTCTGTGAAAGGGTATTAAGGTAATTTAGTCTGAGATTTCAGTTTCAGCAGTTTGTGGCACAATTTTCCCATTAGAAACTGGAAAATGCACAATTCTAGTGTTTTATGGAGGAAATGTTTATTTTTTCTATTATGTGATGAAGAAGAAAGGTAATAGTGACTCTCTAAAACAACATTTAGTATGAAAAAAGTGCACTAATGTGTTAGTAACATGGAAGTCAATAGAAAGATAAGTTTTTAGTGGTTTGTTGCAATTCAGTGGATATTTCTGCACATTATAACAAGTTTCTACAATACTTTTTGCATATTGATGATTGTTTTTCTACATTTTCTGCAGATTTTTCTGCATTTTTTTCATATTTCTGCAGATTTTTCTGCATTTTTTTCATATTTCTGCACAATTTTCTGCATATCTCCTCACTTTTGCATATTAAAAAAGTTTCTGCAATACTTATTAGCAAATTTCTGCAGTATTTTTGCATTACTTAACAAAATCCTACACATTGTTCAAATTGTTGCACATTTTTGCAATATTTCTCCACATTTCTGTAATATTTTGCAATATTTCTCCACAACTCATTAAATTTTCCACTTTTTCTTTCTATTGACTCGACCAAAACTCATTCCACCAATCATGCAAACAATCACCACAAACAACAGCAGGAAAAATGATTTGCCGCAAACCGTTTAACCCGGTTAGAACATTAGATTTACTTTCTCCATTTCATAAACAACACCAATAAGCTGATCTTTACTCATACTGCTGTAATCTCCAGTAACAGCGTAAACCTTCTCAACATTCGACGGTCCTTCCTTCTCTTTTCCGTCTTCTCCGCCATCTTTTTGTGGCTTCGGTGGACTCGTACCACTTTTTCTGTAATTCCACACAAATTAAACCAAAAATCAAACCAAAATACAAAAACCTACTTTTGGTTTACACTTTTCAACCTCACAATCTGAAATTCAAAATTTTTTTTTTATTATTAAAACAATAAAAATTCAATTTTATACTTCTTGATAACATGTATCGAGTTGGATTTTCATTTCCTTCGCTTTGGTCGCTTTCAGATCACTTTGCAATTTCCTAACAGTAATAGAACAAATCTTAATAAACATTCATTGCAATCCATATTAAATACAAGTCTGGAATTATCGGAAACTTCGTCGGAATTTCACCTTTTCGGCCATAATTATTGAACGAAAGCGAATAAAATCAAAAACTAAACGGATTTAGGATGCTCGATATATTTGAAACCTTTTCTAAATTCGGAGTATGGGTCTCAGAAGCCTTATGGGTACCCTTAATTCAATATTAGTGAAGTAATATTCGATTTTCTCCGCACGCGTTCTCGAATAAAAGCCGAAAATCCAAAACTATTCAAGTAAAATTCATAAACTTTTAACCAAAATGTGCATCAACAAGTTCCTTAAAGTCCCTTAACCCTTTCCAGACTTGTAATACTTAATTGCATACTTGAGAGTTTGCTCCTTTTCCTTTAAACTTAATTCTAATTTGATAACACGTTGTTTGAGATTATTAATCGTTGTATTTGCTGATGATTTCTTATCTATCAGTAAACGCCTCAATTCCTCATTCTATAAAACAAAAATAATTCAATTTTCCTCACAAATTCCTCAAGTTCCAACCAAAAATCCCCCAAAATTACCTTATTTGGATCAAGATACTGTAAAATCTGTTTATCCTTTAAAGCAGCATTTAAAAAAAAAACACAAATTTCACATCAACCAATCACAAAACAAACTCAGAACTCTAAACCAATCACAAAAAACCCAACCACCTCTCATTGGCTCGGACTATGACGTCACAATTCTACCTTTTTCACGTTCTCTTCTTCGGTTCTTCGTATTTTTGCTTTTAATATAGAATTCTCTTCACTTATCACCATCATTGACTAAAAAAATAATTTTTCCATCAAAAAACATTTTTTAAAAAACCAAAAAAATTTTTTTTCAACCCTTTGAGACCTTTTTAAGTTGCAACACTTCATCTTGCAAATCTTCCGGAGATTTATTTGATTTATTTACCACATATTGCGACCTGCTGCTCGATTTCTTCGCTTTTGATGCAGGCCTATAAGCAACTACGGCTTTTCTAACGGTTTTTCCTTCTTCTTTTGTACTTTCGACGCCATTTTTATCAGTATTTGCTGCGTTATTGTCAGTATTTTCTGTAAAAATTATAAAATTTGTTAATTAAATTATTTTATACGTGAAATTAGGTTTATTTTGTCACCGATGCTGTCGATGGACGGATTTTGGTTCGAGGCCATACCGTTATAAACTGCAGAATGGAAAATGGAATAAATTATGATAATTTTGTGTTGCGTTACATCATTGTTTGATTTTTTGGTGGGGAAATTTGGTTACCTTTTTGTAAAAAGTCGCCGAAAATAGTAAAAGAACGGACGGAAATTCAGTGTACACTTATACAGTCAATTTTTGTTATGGTGTGGATGGGAAAACGTGATTTTGTGTTTTTTTTGTTGGAAAATGTTAATGATTTTGTGTTTTGTGTTGATGTTTTTGTGTTTTTTACTTTATAATTGGCTTCTAAGGTGTTTTATTGAATAAAAATTGAAGTTTTTTGGTTTTTATTGACGAAAAACGATATTTTCCGTTTTTTTTTTACTCGCGCTTGTGAATCTCTATGGGGGTTTCACTAAAACCTGATTTTGATCGTTAAAAGCGAATCGGTTTATAATCTCACGTTTTATTTATGATATTTTAGCATTTTTTGATAAATAAATGAATTCTAGGGTATTTTATTAAATGAAAAGTAGACTTTTCACATGTTATTAACTCAAAAATCGATATTTTCCGTTTTTAAAGCCGAAACTCTAAAAGGTGAGAATCAGTCATGACCGGTCGCGGCAAATTCTATCTAAACCAAAATCTCATTAAAAAAATATCAAAAAAAATATAAAAACAATAAAAATAAATAAAATTACTTCTTATCAAACAATTAAAACCGATTCCGATCTATTTTTAGATGACCGCGATCGATAAGAACTTCCAAATTCCACCACTCGATATCACTGAGACGAGTCAGCTGATACGAGCTGATGGGAGTTGGCAGCTATCGGCCGAAAAACTCAAACAAACGATGGCAACCGACTTAACGTTCGGTAACATTCAAAAATTAGTAACAAAAATCAAAAAATTAAATTTTTTCTAAAACTTAGGTGCGGTTCCGCCATTTTATCACGAAGTTTACAACATCGTTTGCCCGCCCAACGCGCAACAGGTGGATCGCGACATTTTCGTCAAATTACTTATAAAATCGAGTTTACCGAGTCAAACGTTACTAACAGTAAGATTTATTAGTGTAAATTTGTGTTTTTTGACTTAAAAGTCCGAGTTTTTGTGATAAAAATGTGTAAAAATGTGTTTTTTCACGCTTGCGTTGGAAAAAGTATAAAAGGTGACGTCATTTGAATTTTAATGGTGGAATTTTACATTTTGAATTTTTTTTTTCCAGATATGGGAGTTGGTTGATAAAAAGCAAGGATACTTAACACGGAATGGATTATATAAAGCTTTGGCGCTTGTTGCGTTGGCGCAGCAAGGGAAACAGATGAGTGAAACTATTTTGGAGTCGTTTGATGGACAAGGTGATTTTTTGTGTGAAATGTGACCTTGTTTGTATTGTTTTGAGTGGAATTGGGTGGTTTTTTGGTTGTTTTGATTGAAAAATGTGAATTTTTTGATTGATTTGATGAAATTTTGTTAATTTTTGATTTTTTTGAGTAAAGTTTGGTAAAGTTTTTGTGTATTTAATTAAAATTTTTGTATTTTTGATTAAAATTTGTTGAAATTATGATACTATTAATTAAATTTTGTGAAATTTTGGTATTTTTCTTTGAAATTTGGTGAATTTTTGATTTTTCATTCAAGTTTAGTGAAATTTTAATGTTCCTAATTGAAATTTATTGAAATGATTATACTTTTATTTAAATTTGTTAAAATTTGGTTAAATTTTGGTATTATTCTTTGAAATTTGACTGTTTTTTGTCAACTGTCAACCACTTTGGCCCAATTTTGATACTTCTTGAACTTTTGGAGTATTATAATTACTATTGATTTAGTTTGATGAAACTTTGACCTGTGTTTCACTTTTTCAGATTGTTTGATACTATTTGTGTTAAAATAAAACCAAATTTTGTATTACTTTTTATAAGTAATCATCCATTTTGACCAAAATTTCAACTAACTTAGTATATTTTAGAGACTTTTTATTGAAATCTGACAAAATTATGATAGATTTTAATCAAATTTATTAAATTTCAGTGAATTTTTGACTGATTTCATTAAAATTTGGTCAATTTTAATTACTTTTGACTGATTTTATCAAAATTTGGTCAATTTTAATTAAGTTTTGACTGATTTTGGTCATTTATAGACTAATTTCATTAAAATTTGGTCAGTTTTTGTCTGATTTTATCAAAGTTTGGTCTATTTTAATTTATTTTTGACTGATTTTATCAAAATTACTCTTTCCAGAGTTACCGAAACCACTTTTGGGCGACTTGTTAGATCTAAGGGAACTCAGCATGAGATTAAGAAGATCGAACAACCCAACACGCTTAGAAATAGAGTACAAAGAATTAAACTCGTTCGACACGATCAACATTGAAATTATTCCCGAGAAAAAAGGGTTGTTCCTAAAACACGTCGAATACGAAGTTTCATCCGAAGTAAAAAAAATTATTTATTCATTTATTCATTTATTCATTCATACATTTCTTTTAGAGGCAGAAAACGCGAGTTCGGCGTCGCTATAATGATTTTGTTGCGTTGCACGAATTACTTTTGTTTAGATTTCCTTATCGTGCCATTCCACGTCTTCCACCCAAGAGATTAATGGGAGGTGAGTTGATTTTTGGTGGTTTTATGGATTTATTGATGGATTTTATTGGATTTTTGTTGATTTTTGATTTTTGTTGAATTTTTATTGAGTAATTGGGGGTTTTGTTGAATTTTTTGTGGGAAATTGTTTGGATTTGATAAAAATTCAATGAAATTTTGTAAAATTTAATTAGATTCCATGAATTTTTGAGGAAATTGAATGAATTTTGATGAAAATTCAGTAAAATTTTTGTAAAATTTGATTGGATTTCATGAATTTTTGAGGAAATTGATTGAATTTTGATGAATTTCAGTGAAAACTGATTGCATATTGATGAATTTCAGTGAAAATTGCTGGAATCACTACAATTTTAATTGACTTTGATGAATTTCAGGAAAATTGATTGAATTTTGATGAATTTCATTGCATTTTCATTGAATTTTATTGAATTTTGATGAATTTCATTGAATTTTTATTAAATTTTGATGAATTTCATTGAATTTTCATTGAATGTTGATGAATTTCATTGAATTTTCATTGAATTTCATTGAATTTTCATTGAATTTCATTGAATTTTCATTGAATTTCATTGAAGTTTCATTAGAACACAACAAATTCTTCATAATTATACAGAAATTTTAATTTTTTTTGCAATTTTCAGCTGATGCCGAATTTATCGAAGAGCGTCGTCGATGTTTAAAGCGGTACCTGACTTTAATTTGCCGACATCCAGTCATGAGCGAAGATCGCATCGTTACTTTTTTTCTTTCCTTCGTCGGAACTGACGCACAAAACAAAATGAGAGAATCATTTCGCAGTATACCCGACGAATACGTTGTCAGTGAATTAGCATTAAGAGCTAAAGTAAGTTTATTATAAGTCTAAAAATCGAATTTTCAGTTAATTTTTGAATTATATTAATCGATTTTTGTATTTTTTGATCAAATTTATCCAAAAAATGATGAAAAAGTGGGAAAATTGGTGGAAAATGATGAAATTTGTAATAAAAATTAGCAAATTAGGCAAAAAATGGTCAAAAACTTTGAAAAATTGATAAAAATATTTGAGAAATTTGTTGAAAAAATAAATATTAAAAAGAAAAAATTTTTTGAATTTTTTTTGATTTTTATTGTTGGTTTTATTTTAGGATTTAGTACCATTGGATACTCATATTCAGTACTCATCAAATAGAGAATTGATTTCACAGTTCCATGCCAGCGTGTGCCACATTAAGGAAATCGCCGAACGATTGGTCAATGCATCAAAAAGTAAAAAAAAATTCAATAATTTCAAAAATTTCAGAAAAAAATTTCAAAAATTTCAGAAAAAAAACCAAAAAATTTCAAAAATTTCAGAAAAAAATCAATTTTTAAAACAATTTCAGAAAAAAATCAAAAAAATTTTAACAATTTCAGAAAAAAATCAAAAAAACTTCAATAATTTCAAAAATTTGAGAAAAAATTTCAATAATTTCAATAATTTCAGAAAAAAAATTCAAAAATTTGAAGAATTTGAGAAAAAAATTTAAACTATTTCAAAAATTTGAGAAAAAAAATTTCAAAAATTTCAAAAATTCAACAATATAATCTAAAAAAGAATTTTTTTGTATTTTCAGTGAATTCCCAAGATATGGACGAATTCAGTCGAGAACTAACGTAATTCCCACAACTCCCCAAAAACCTCAACTTTTAATTCAAAAAATTTAATTTCCCAGGATTCTATCGACCGAAAAAGCTTCCGAGTCCTCTTGGGGTACCGGTGGATCAAAAAATTGGTTTCAAATCAAAAAAACCTTTCGCCAACTTCACAAAAACTTTGCAGCTTTATCCGAATCGTTGTCGCAACAAACGGATCGAGTCGAAGATGGAGTCGTTGAAGATTTGAATTTATTAGTGGATTTATTGGTAGCTTATAAAGTGAGTAGTTAGGAAATGTCAATCAAACCAATTAGATAATTTGATAACTTTGATGATTTTAGATAATTTTTGATAAATATTGTTATGTAATGTTTTTGTTGTATAAGTTTTCAATTTTTTATGTTTTTTCATTTTTTTCAGTTCATTTTGTATTTCCTTTGAATTTTCTCGAAAGGTTTTTAGAGATTTTTGATTTTCTGGAGATTTAAATGATTTATCAGGATTTTTTTGTGATTTTCCAGGATTTTTTTTCCAAGATTTTTCGAGATTTTTCTAAGGTTCGGGAATTGTGATTTAAGATTTGGGATTTGTAAGATTTCTTAAAGATTTATGGGATTTAGAGATTTATTTCACCTTTTGTCCACATTTTCCTGGATGTTGGACCCCTCGACAACTTGTAAAGACTTAAGAGTGAAGCCTGTGGGCAGAACTTATGAGATTTAGTGGCCTCTGTTGTGTATTGGTGATATTGGTGTTAATAATAATTTGTGTTTGTGTTATTGTTCGTTAGCCTTGCTAAGCCCCTACTTTGCGCCAGGCGTCTATCGCACCACTAACTTCTCCCGTGCTCACATTTAACTGTTGAGTCGATATACCAATCCTGGTTCATTGGTCAACTGTCAATCCAATCAGCTTACAGGATAAGACGACATGTTTAAAACGTGTTGCAACTGTAAGCTTGAAACTACTTAACCCTTCAAGTACTGACGAAAAAAAATAACGTTTTGGACGGTGCGTGTGTACATTTGTACACACACAAATTGAC